>QJPP01005138.1:0-80938 GCA_003996215.1 Jaltomata sinuosa
GACTGGGTCTCTATCCTGATATCGGACTTGCTTCCGGACGACATGTTCTGATACTGAGTTTTAGTATGGGGTCTGGGAACTCCATGGACCTTGCCATCCGGGCCAGGGGCTACGGGCTGCGTGTGCCGGAGGAGGAGTTTACGGTGGAGTAGAGGTATACGGGCAGTGTCCTTCCATGGAACCTACCTGCTGGGCCGGATCGGCGCCGGAGGAGGTACATACAGAGATACCATGGCACTTGAGATCTTCATGCATCATATCATTCATTGTTCAAGGCTCCACCCTTGTTTGTTGTTTGCTGATTGTACGCTCCGGTAGTATGGGATGCCGGAGAGTTTGTATTCACTTGTTTGTGTTCCTCGGTTGTATGGGCGGCCGGGGGACTATAGGTAGACTTTTGCTATTTACTTACAAAATTGTTCTCTATTATGGATAAGTATGAGATTGGTTACTGCTAGACTGTTAGTTTCTGGATTTGAGATTGATATGATTAGTTGAGTTTGATTCATGTCTCTGAGCATGTCTATCATTACTATTTCTCTCTTCTTCTTACACTTGAGGTTACCGGTATACCGTCCATTTCGTAAACTTATTATGTATACACTGTTGTTGCAAGGACCCCAGGTGCGTTATTTCTTACTTTCACCTGTGCCTATGGTGTGTATATTCTGCTTACTAGCCTCATATGTGGTTCTGTTGATTTCCCTCTGAGCTAGTTCCTGTGTACCTTTCGTTGATTTCTGTGACTACTTGCTTCTATTCTGTCTATTACTGCGCTTTTATCTTATATGTGCCCAGTCGGCCTATGATACCTACTGGGTACCTTATGCTTCGCATTTGGTGCTCGCCCCTACCCCCTGCATCTTTTGGGTGCAGATCCTGGCGTGGGCCATCGCCGTTAGACCGTTGTGACTCGTGCTTGGAGATCTGTTGAAGACTACTTCAGGCTGAGGGTGAGCTCTTGGCGATCGGAGCTTAGCTTTAGTTTATCTTTTTCTTCATGTACTCTATTACCATTCAGAGACATCTGTATATATTGTTTTGGATTATTTGCACTCCGTGTATGTAGTTTGGGCTCTATACTATGATACCAGGTCTTGGGGTTTGGTTTAGTTTCCGCATATGTATATATTTATAGTCCTTTTATCTGTTCTCTTCATCTTGTTCTCTTATTTGTTAGATAGTAGCCCATTACTAACTGTTCTGGGCTACGGGGATTGGTTCACCTACCGGGGGTTGTAGGTGTCATCATGACCGAGAAATTGGGTCGTGACATTGGCTTACCTAAACATTGCTAGGCGACTGGTGGCTAGGGATATTCAGGCTCTAGCTAACAGTTTCTGAGAGGGGTGGCTTACTAGCATGCATAGAGGTAAGGTCCTCTTTCCTCGAGCAAATCAAAGGTAAGCAGTTTGATGATGTGAAATTGATCAGGACTCGTGACAAGGTCTTGCGAGGTAAGGCGAAGAAGTCCATCATCAATGATGAAGGTTTTTTAAGTATCAAAGGACAAGTTTGTGCACCCCGTGTTAATGAGTTGATTCCCACCATTCTTGTAAAGGCTCATAGTTCCAAGTACTTTATACATCCTGGTGTGACCAAGATGTACCAAGACCTGAAGAAACATTATTGGTGGGGTGAAATAAAGAAGAATATAGTGGACTTTGTGGCTAAGTTCCAAAACTGTCAGAAAGTAAAATATGAGCACCAGAAACCTGGAGGTACACTTCAGAGGATGCCCATTCCTGAATGGAAGTGGGAGAGAATAGCCATGAATTTCGTGTTTGGTCTCCCCAAGACTTTATGGAAGTACGATTTGATTTGGGTCATTGTTGACATATTGATGAAATTTGCACACTTTATCCCTTTGCAGGTGAATTATAATGTAGCCAAGCTAGCCAAAAGATTTATCTGAATGAGATTGTTTGATTGCATGGGATGCCTATCTCCATTATTTTTATAGGGGAACCCAAGTCACCTCAAACTTCAAGAAAAAGTTACACGAAGAGTTGGGGATAAGATTAGACCTGAGTACAGCCTTTCACCCTCAGACTGACATGCAGTTTGAGCGTATGATTCAGGTGTTAGAGGACATTCTTCATGCATGTATGATAGACCTTGGGGGTCATTTGGATTAGTATCTAGCATTAGCAGATTTTTCTTAAAATAACAATTATCACTCCAACATAGATATGGCAACCGTTCAAAGCTTTATGTGGGAGTATGTGTAGATCTCCCATTAGTTGGTTTGATTTATTTGAAGTGAAACCTTTGGGTACGGACTTGGTAAGGGACTCTATGGAAAGGGTGAAGTTCATCTTAGGGAAACTTTTAGCGGCTCAAAGCCAAAAGAAAGAGTATGTAGACAGGAAGGTTAGATACATGCACTTCATGGAAGGTGAGCAAGTTTTGTTCAAAGTCTCACCCATGGAGGGTGTCATGTGATTTGGAAAGTGAGGCAAGTTAAGTTCGAGATATATTGGGACCTTTGAAATTCTTTAAAAGGTGGGGCCAGTGGCTTATAGGTTGGCTTTACCACCTAGTTTGTTGGGAGTTCATCCGGTATTCCATGTTTCAATGCTTAAGAAGTACCACGGTGATGGTAATTATATTATTTTCTTGGATTTGGTCATGGTAGATGAGAACCTCTCTTATGAAGAAAAGCCCATTGTTATACTTGATCGATATGTTCAGAAATTGAGAACCAATGAGATTACATCTGGAAGGTTCAGTAGAAAAACCATCCTATTAAGGAGGCCACTTGGGAGACCGAGGCAGATAAGCGGGACAAGTATCTTTACTTGTTCACCGAATCATGTAACCTTCATTTTTCCTTATTTTTCTCTGTATTGTCATTTGGAGATGAATGATTATTTAATTGGTATCTAATGTAATGACATGTTTCATTGTTATGCTTAATTAATTCATAAGTACCTAGCTAGAAAAGTTCCTAGGTGAGAATTGAAACACTCATTCTAGGATAAGCTTAGAGTAAAATATAGTGATATGTGCCTTAGGTGTAATTTGTGTCATGTGTATTATCGTATGATAGTGTGGTGTCTATTTTTGGATATTCAACTACCATAGGATCTCGTAGAAAGATTCAGGACGAGAATCAGAGTCATAGAACTTCGAATATGATAGTTGCCATATCAAAAATAATTTGTGGTGTCTATGAAACAAAGTGTGTTACGAAATGGGAGTCTGGAAGCGAAAAAGCAACGTTCTAGAAATTGCCTTCATCATGATGGAAAAACGTCTCATCATGATGATCCATCATGATGAGTGATCCTCATTGCGATAGAGAGTCATCCATCGTGATGAGATTACGCAGCAGTATACCTGGGGAGTTTTGCAGTTTTCTAAGTTATTTCTCTCTTAACTCAACTTCGTTTTAGAGCTCTCAAAAGTGGTTTCTCCAAGAAAACTAGGGCAAACTCCATCGTTTGAGGTAAGTAATTCGTAGAACCCTTAATTTATTGATTAATTATCTTCCTTAGACCTTGGGGGAGAATTAATGGTGGACTTTTTTCAATTAAGCCCTAGAAGCATGAACTTGGGGAAGAACCCTATGGGTGGGTGTAAAATCACCAAGAATTGATCTTATAATATGTTTCTACGAGGTCTAGCATGACATTATTAGTTCTTAACATGTTTAAGGCTAGTGGAGAACCTTGAGTTCCATAAAGGTGAAATCATTAGGCTTAAAATGGTGGAAAAGCTTTGAACTTGATTAGAAACCTTGAGTTCTTGATTCTATGTATGTAATGGGTCTATCTAGTAGTTAATTAACCCTTGAGGAATGCTAGAAACCTCATTTAGCGGGTAGAATGATTGGGTTTGATTCCAAAAACCTGAAATAAAGGGTAATTGGCTAAGTACTCTTATATTATTGCTATTTCTAGACCTTGTCCATTCTGGAGAGTTAAGAAAGGATAAGGCAGTGGTGAACTAGCTTGCAGATGTTGTATCTTCACTCGAGGTAGGTTATGGTTTAAATTGGAGTTAAGACTCACCTTATCTCATATTTGTAGTTAAATTGTATTGCTTGTGATTGGTTTTTGGATGTGGTTATATTGTATATGATTTTTCTGTTGTGCTTGTATGAATAGGCTAAATGAACAAGAAGTGATAAGCGGGCTGAAATGACTAAGTATGAATAGTGTCCTAGGCACTGAATATCTTTGTGAGAATACGGGTCTGAGAACCTAGTTATATAGATGTTATTGTTGAGACACTTGATATGGAGCGGATACCATACCGGTATGATACATGGACACTTAGAGTCCTCTGTCGATCATGGCTAGTGGGTAGAAATAAGTCTCATAGAATGTATGTACACTCTTTTACTTTGTTTGTATTATTGCATTGTTTACTATGATGAGTTGACTGAGAACTGAGGTGAAACTAGGAATACAGCCTCTTTGAGCAGAGTTTGATGGGTATAGTGATAAGTGAGATAGTTGCCGAGTGTGATTACTATTTGACCATTTGTGGTGTCATTCCACGACTTGTGATCTTGAATTATTTTCTATTGAATTAACTTGAAGGATTATCTGCTAGTTGCCTATATGCTAAGTGTTGAAATCCTGTCACTTGATATATGTTTTACTGCTTTCGTGTTATATTATTGGGTCGGTCTATGATACTTACTAGTACATAGTGTGTGTTGACACCCAATTTTTGCCTCCATATCACAAATTAATTTTGAGCTTTTTCAGTTTCAAAATAATTTTGAAATAATTATTCTTATAAAAGCAAAAAAAATTCAAAATTAATTTTATAATAGCTTTGATATTTTAAGTAAGAATCTATATATTATGTATTTAATTATATAGAATTATATGGATTTTACTTGAGAAACCGCTTTTAAAATAATTTCCAAGTAAAAACTATGTTTAAATTAACAATTTTCCAATTTCTCAAAATCAATTGGAAACGAATTGAATAAATAATTTCTGAATTTTAAACGAAAATAGTTATGCTTGAAAGAGTAATTATTTTTCTTTTGTTTTGATTAAAGAAGCTCAATGAATTAATTTAATTAATTTTTTCTATATTCAATTATGGGCAAATTTCACTAATTTATTTTAATTTGGCCATTTTTCGTAATTAAATCTGGCCACATTTGCAAAAAAAAAAATGGCGAGACCTTAAACAAATTACAACCCCTCATTTTCAGACCGCTTAGCCCAATAGAATTCACTCCCTGGCCCAATTTCTTATCAAATACCCGGCCCAACCCCACCATAATACTCCTTTATCAGAACAAACATATACACACTCATTTATACTCCCTCAATTACCACACACGCCTCTCACCTCCCAATAGACCGCACAGTATGGCGTCACGCGACCCTCTTCACTCTTCTTCTTCTTAGTTTCTTTTTTATTATCATAGAACACGAACATTCCCAATGAAGAACAAACAACAACTCTCAAACGACAACAACAACACCTCTAAACAATGGAAAAATATCTCAAAGTTCCGTCTAAATTTCACTTTGTCTTCCTTTTTGTACGAATTCGTAAAGTTGGCTAATTCTAGAAGGATCTAGAAACAACTACATGTTCCCCAAAGAATGGTAATATCCTAAATTTCCTCAAGAATTCGAACAATTTTGATCAATTTTCATTCCAAAAAGGTACATATTTGTTCAATTCCATTGGCTGATAAGAGAATTTCGAATTTTCCTAATTCGTTTTGCCTTGTTCTTTACCTAAATTCCTTTGGTTTGGAAAGGAGAGGTTAATTCATGCTAGGATGAGCTGTATCCTTATCCCCAATTCAAAATTCAAATTCATTCAAGCAAAATTCCCCAAAAACCCTCTATTTTTCCCCCCATTTTCACCCAAAAAATTCTCTTTATAACCCCCTTCTTCCATAGAGATGGGGAGCTGGTTCTTTTGGGGGAAATTAGGGATTATGGAGAATCTTTTCTCTAATCTCACGTATCTAAAAGAATTTCAGAGATAAACACACAAAAAATGGGCTGGCTTTTGATTCCTAAGGTTTGTGGAGAACCACTCTCTAAATATCAAAATGGAGCAAAAGTTTCAGGGAAACATCAACTAAATAATTGAGTTCCGGAGAAGTCGAATATATATTCTGGCAGTGTAAAGAGAAGTTCCAGCAAAGCTCGTCGTCTCCGGTCCGCTGCTCACAAACAGGTGATTTTTCCGTTCAAACTCTCCCCTCTTTTGTTCTACATTATTATTGAAATCTAGGTTGGTTTTTAACTGGTCTTGTTCGAAATTATCAAATTGTTATTGTGAGAAATTAAGAATAAGATTCTAAAGTCTTTCATGCTAGTTGAAATTGTTGTCGAACTTAGAGCATATTAAGGTTTTCAGTTCTTTGTTTTCACTGTTTATGGCTGTTAAGTTATTCGTTCGTGTTATTTTGGATGTGAACATCTTGTTTGATCTTCATAGGTTCTCGAATCTTTCATCTTTTTGTTGTTCTTAACTTTTTTTAGGGTCGTGTGTATGTTTCATGCTCTACATGTTCAAAGTCTCGTCTAAACATGACGGTTGTCTCACTATTTTAGCAATGTGATAGTTGGAGGTTTTAGGCTCTTTTGTGTTGCATAAACTATGAACAAATAATAGATTGGTCTTGCCTTGAAAATCATGTATTGATTTCTACCGGTTTCGAAAAAAGAGTTTGTTGCATAATAGAATCTTAACTTAGTTTCTATCTCTCTCCCCCTTATCCTCTATGTGTCATGCCAAATGAAAGTTGTTCTCTTGAGATATTTTAGTTAGTTCTTTGTAAACTCCTTTTCATGTTTAGCTCATATTGTGAAATCTATTAAACAGGATCATATTTTTCATATATGGTAGTTTTGAGTTTAATTATGGATAGATTGTTGGTTTTCATTAATTATAGATGTTGATTGGTTAAGTTGGCCAGTTTAAGAAGGAAAAAGGCATAGTATTTGTCTAATATATATGCCCTTATTTTCTTAAAGTCTTCTTGAATACTCATAGTAGACATCACCATCTAAGCACATATTAGCAAGGGTATACAAATTTTTGTAAAGATCTCTGCCTTGTGTTAACGAGTTGTAATGACCCTCCAGGTTATTTTCAATCTTCCATGCTTTTTCTATGTCTCAAGCTTTCCCTCAGCGGCTATAGGTCATTTATGACTTGTCAGAATTGATGGTTCGGTGCCTGGGCCATTCGTTAGGTAGGGTTGACTTTGGTCAATATTCGAAAAAGACAGCCTTGGATGGAAATTTCGTCATCGTTATTAGCTCTGTAATGTTGACTTTGGGCTAGGGGGAACTTTGGTTCGGGTCCCAAGGATTTCGGACTTGTTTTTGGGTTTTGAATATAGAGTTGGTTTTAGGCGTGGAGCCCACTTTTCATTAAAATAATTTCCGTTGAGAGTTTCATCGATTCCATTGAGTCCAGAATGTCGTTTCTGGTAGGGTATCATGGTTGGTTTGTGTTTATGGAGTTCCGGATGAATCCCGAGGATCCGTCGGAAGAATTTTTGGACTTATGGAAAATGTTGGTTGCTGTATTAAGTTGCAGACCCTTTTTCTCTTCGCGATCATGAGGATCCCATCGCGTTCGTGATGGTCTGGTTTCTTGACCATCGCATTTGCGATGGTTTGGTTTCTTGACCATCGCATTCGCGAAGGGTTTCCATCGCGATCGCGATGTAGCCGGTTGGGACTCGGCTTGGCTTCTTCTTCGTGAAGGCGGCCTGGCCCATTGCGACCGTGATGGTTGGGCCAGCTGTTCCTCGTGAATGCGGGGGTCCTATCTCGATCGTGATGAAGGACCCCTGGTAATTATATAAAACTTCAACTCTGTTTCTCTTTCTTTCACTTCAAAAAACTCCATTGTCAAAGATCCAAAGCTCTTAGTTCCAGCTTCCTTGCTCAGTGTCTCTCATTCGGTAAGTTCCCTCGTCACCCCTTTCCTCCTTCTGTGTTTATTCTTGCAATTCTCCTGCTAAAACTCCATTGTTGTGAATTCTTAAGGTTGGAGTGATCCTTGTGGGAAATCTGATTCCCTGGGTTGCATGCTTGAAAATTCGTGCAACTCACCTCCGTGACGTATTCCTCTTGTCGAGGTAGGTTCCCGCCTTTAACTTCGAGTTTTTCCCATTTTAATTTCGTGAATTAGTAGCAGTTTGGGGCTGTTTTGGACCCCGAATCGAGCTCCGTTCATGGCCAAACTTTAGGCATGGGTTCTTTAACCCGCTGCAGCATAGTTGTGACTTTTGTTTTCTGTTTCATTGTACGGGCCCCGAGGGTCATTTTTCCAACATGATTTCTGGCCCATTTTTCTGTATAGAAATATGGGTTTCATTCTTCTCGTCTTGACACCTAGTTTATGTTCTTAATAGTGTGGAAGCTTTTTGAGGTTGTTCGAAAGGAGAAGGCACACGAGTGATGGTTCGTGCTTGTAGTTCGGCCCCAAGATAGGTTATGATTTACCTTTTAGACTGAGTTTAATTTGATAATATATATTTGTATGTTACTGGAATGCTAGGTTGGATTTTAGATAGACTTTAGGCTTGAATCTTGTTTGTCATGTTAATTGGCCATTTAGGGTTTTTAGCCTAGAACTGTATGTTATCCTTAGCATAGGAGCTTGCTTCTTGTGCGTGACTAGTATAGAATCCTTAGCATGTTTTCAGGAGGCTTTAGAGGTAGAATAGAGTTTTCCGTGATTTTTGCTTTTCTTTCCTCTTTACCGCTTTATTCTATCATTGTGTGTAACTATGGGCCCGAGGCCATAGCTAAGATTTGGATAGAGTGCCAGGTTAGTTCTCTTGGTTTGGAGGGTATTCTTACCCTATTTGATTTGATGGCGTGGTTTTTCCTCTATTTGTGAACTTTCATACTCATATCACATGGCATCATTGATACGACGTGGATGTGTTTTTTAAAGGTTTTTGATTTGAAATGAGGCTTTACTAGAGTTGTGGAGATTTCTGGACTTAAAATAAAAAATTACTTTGAGTATTACTATGGGATTTTTGAAAGAAAAGGAGAAACTACTATTTTATACATATATTTATAGTCCAATGTGGTATTTCGGACCCCCGATGTGTTAATTTGGGTGTTTTACTCTCATATATACATATTTATAGTCCGATGCGGTATTTTGGACCCCCGATGTGTTATTCCGAGGATTTTACCATTTCACATATATATATGCATAGTCCGATGCAGTAATCCGGGTGCTCGATGCAGTATTCTTGGTTTATATTATATTACATTCACTCATGCATCATCGTGCACCGCATTGCATTTTCTTTGGCATGTGGATTGACTCTGGTTGGCTTGATGTTGTTTTCCTTTCCTTTTCTTTTGTTGCTTTATTGGCATGTCTCCGGCTTTATAACTAGACTTAGGTGGATCCATGTATAGTTAGTTGCTTTCCTGTAATATATTTATATATATTATCTTTCGGCACTCGGTCGACCTATGATTCCTACTGAGTACCTATTGTCTTGGTACTCATACTACACTCTGCATCTCTTTTTCTAATGCAGCACCTAGTACGAGTCACCCTTGCTGATCTCCTATCGTTCGAGACCCATTGTTGTTCGGATCGTGGTGAGCTCTTGGCGCTTTTGGAGACCTTACATGATTTTCATCTTGTACATTCTTTCTATATTTTGTATTTTAGATAGACAGCATCTGTTGTATAGCTACTCCTTACTTTAGTCGCTCTTGTACTAGTGACACCAAGTCTGAGTGGGTTCTCATGTTGTTTTGTCTTTTTGGTCACTTTCGGGCCTTCTTATGTATATTTTGTACTATGGTATATATATGCTATTGGCCCTATCTTTTTGTTATATCCTCCGCTTTTCTTTAGTTTAATTATTATTTATTGTCTTCCGCGTGTTTGGGTTAAGCTTGTCTACTAGGGGGTTATGTAGACGCCATCATGGCTCGATTTTGGGTCATGACAAAATGGTATCAGAGCTCTAGGTTCATCGGTCTCGCCAAAACAAGAGCAAAGTGTCTAGTAGAGTCTCATGAATCGGTACAATGACGTCTGTATCCAATCTAAGAGAGGCTATAGCACATTCCTAGGAAATATGTCATATTATTGATTTCTTGTCGTGCATTATTGCCTTGATCAACTTCTGAGTATCTTTGTTTCACTCTTTCTCAGATGGCTAGGACGAGATCTGCAGTGGGTGAGGACGAGGCCCCTGCGCCTGCAGTTAGAGCCCCAGCTAGGAGATGGGGTAGATGTCGACCCAGAGGTCGAGGTAGGGCACGGGCTGCGGTGCCAGATCGGGCCCAGGCTAGACTACCATCACCAGAGCCTGAGATTAGAGTGGATGAGGTTTAGTATGAGCCAGAGCATGTGGGGCCAGCCCTACATCCGGCAGGTTTCGTGGCTACTCCAGTATTGCAGGAGACCCTGGTTCGATTGTTGGGGTTTCTTGAGAGTATGACTCCACCAGCAGCTTCGCCGAGCACTCCGATTGGTTCCCAGGTTCAAGGTGAGGGTCAGACTTCAGCCCAGGCAGCCGCATAGGGTTCAGGAGCGCAGCCTGCTACTGTGGCTCCCAGATTTGAGGTACTACCGGTCCCTGCAGTTGCTCCCCCTCTTTCATTCATGCCAGTTATGTCTTCTGAGGAGCAGAAGATGCTTGGTAGGTTCTTGAGATTGGGTCCTCTGAGGTTTTCAGGTGCTTCTAAGGAGGATGCACACGAGTTTCTTACTAGCTGCCAGGAGAGGTTACATAATTTGGGGTTAGTTGAGTCTCATGTAGCCAATTACACCGCGTTTCAGCTGGATGGTCCAGCAAAATAGTGGTGGAGATCATATGTTGCTTGTAGACTAGCTGGGTCACCTCCTCTTACTTGAGATCAATTCTCTGCAGCTTTTCTGGAGAAGTATGTGACACGTAGCATGAGGGAGCGTTTGATGGATCAGTTTACTGGGTTGGAGCAGGGATCTATGATTGTGTCTGAGTATGAGCTTTGGTTCTATCAGTTGTCCAGACACGCCACTATGATTCTACCCACCGAGCACGAGAGAGTATGCCGGTTTGTTTGAGGTTTGACCTTGCATGTCCGCTTGACCACAGAGGGTATGGTAGCATCGGGTCGGTTTTTTCTAGAGGTAGTTGATCATGCATGTACTATTGAGGGTGTACTTCTCGACGCCCAAAGGGGTAGCGATAAGAGGCCCCACCATCAGGGCAGTTTTAGCGGTTCACAGGGCCGTGGTAGGGGCTACTATAATAGAGGTCAGCATCACCAGCGTTTCCAACCGAGTCGGCCTGTTTAGGTAGTATTACAAACTACTGAGGGTCAGAGTAGCCAGAGAATCATTCCTGCTCCACGAGGTGGTGATTCAGGGTCTACAGGTCGTGGTGGTCGTTCTGATTTGATCGAGTCTTCACAGCGTAGTACATGGGGTCGGGGTTGTTATGAGTTTGGAAAGATGGGCCACTTTGCTAGAGAGTGCCCGATAGAACAGCACCCTAGGCAACAAGATCAGTTGGTTCAGTCCCCCAGGGCTCCAGCACCTCCAGCTAGAGGTGGTTCACAGGGTAGTAGAGGTGGTCCCCAGGGTACTAGAGGTGGTCCTTAGTCTGGTAGGTCGGGTGGTCATGGCGGTCATGGCCACATGTATGTAGTTCCGGGCCGAACAGAGGCCAAGGCTTCAGATGTTGTGATCACTGGTACGATCTCCATTTGTCATCAGTCTGCTTCTGCTTTATTTGATCCGGGGTCTACATTCTCATATGTATCTGCTTATTATGATACTCATCTAGGGTCTTCTTGCGAGTCCTTGCCTATGTCTTTGCGTGTATATACCCCAGTAGGTGATTCTTTAGTAGTGGATCAGGCGTATCAGGCTTGTATGGTGACTATCTTGGGGTATGATACGTGGGTAGACTTGGTTGCCTTTGATATGGTTGATTTTGATGTGATCTTGGGCATGGATTGGTTGTCTCCTTATCATGCGGTCTTGTATTGTTTTGCCAAGACCATTACTCTTCGGATGCCTGGTATCCCTCCTTTCATATGGAAGGGACCTGATAGCCACATGCCGAGGGGAGTTATATCTTTTCTGAGCGCCTAGCGGCTGGTTGGGAAGGGGTTCTTAGCTTATCTTGCCTACATCCGTGATACTAGTGCCACCACACCTCCTCTTGAGTCTGTTCCTATGGTTTACGAGTATTAGGATGTATTTCATTTTGATCTCCCGGGTCTTCCTCCTGATCATGACATTGATTTTAGTATCGACGTCGAGCCGGGCTCCAAGCCCATTTCTATTCTGCCATATCGGATGGCACCTGCTGAGTTGAGGGAGCTTAAGGATCATCTCCAGGATCTATTGAGTAGAGGGTTCATCAGACCTAGTGTATTTTCATGGGAGGCTCCAATTCTATTTATGAAGAAGAAGGATGGGTCTATGCGTATGTGTATCGACTATAGGCAGTTGAATAAGGTGACAGTTAATAACAGATATTTGATGTTGCATATTGATGACTTGTTTGACCAGCTACAGGGTGCAACCATGTTTTATAAGATAGATTTGAGGTCTGGTTATCACCAGTTTAGGATTAGGGCTAAGGACATCCCAAAGACTGCATTTAGGACTCGATACGGCCATTACAAGTTCCTAGCCATGTCTTTTGGGTTGACTAATGCCCCAGCAGCATTTATAGAGTTGATGAATCATGTATTCAGTGCCTACCTAGACTCGTTTGTGATTGTGTTCATCGACGACATTTTGATTTATTCGAGGAGTAGGGAGGAGCATGAGCAGCATCTTAGAGTTGTACTTCAGGCTTTGCGAGACCACCAGTTGTATGCCAAATTCACTAAGTGTGAGTATTGGCTTTAGTCTGTGGCATTCTTGGGGCACATGGTGTCTAAGGATGAGATTATGGTAGATCTGGCGAAGATTGCAGCAGTTCGTGATTGGCCTAGGCCTACTTCTCTTACCGAGGTTCGCAGTTTCATCGGGTTAGCAGGTTATTACACACGATTTGTGGAGGGATTTTCTTTGATAGCAGCAACATTGACTAGATTGACTCAGAAGAATGTCCCCTTCCAGTGGTCAGATGAGTGTGAGGCGAGCTTTCTGAAACTCAGGGCCTTATTGATTTCAGCTCCGATTCTTACTCTTTTAGTTGAGGGCCAGGGTTTCACCGTATATTGTGATACGTCAGGTATTGGTTTGGGTTGTGTGTTGATGCAGCAGGGTCGGGTTATCGCATATGCTTCCAGACAGTTGAAGGTTCATGAGAGGAACTACCCCACACATGACTTGGAGTTAGCAGTGGTAGTCTTCGCATTGAAGATATGGAGGAATTATCTTTATGGCGTACATTGTGAGATCTTTACTGACCATCATAGTCTTCAGTACATCTTCAGCAAGAAGGATCTAAATTTGAGGCAGCATAGGTGGTTGGAGTTACTGAAGGACTATGACATCTCTATTCTCTATCATCCGGGCAAGGCAAACATGGTAGCGAATGCCTTGAGCCAGAAGGTGGTGAGTATGGGTAGCTTGTCTTTCTTAGCTACGTAGGAGCGACCTTTAGCTTGGGATATCCAGTCCTTGGCTAATAGGTTGGTTTGACTCAACATTTTCGAGCCGGGCCATATTCTTACTTGTGTTGAGGCTAGGTCATCCTTGTTGGAGCAGATCCGGGCACAGCAGTTTGATGATGCAAGATTAAAGATTATTCGTGACAAGGTGTTGAGTGTGAGTCTAGGAAGGCGACTTTAGATTCAGAGGGTGTTCTGAGGATCAAGGGTCGTATTTGCGTTCCTAGAGTTTGTGACTTGGTCAGATTGATACTGGAGGAGGCTCATTGTTCTAGATATTCCATTCATCCCGGGGAAGCTAAGATGTATCGTGACTTAAGGCAGCACTAGTGGTGGTGTGGGATGAAGAGGGATATTTTGGCTTTTGTATCCAGGTGACCATCATAGTCTTCAGTACATCTTCAGCAAGAAGGATCTAAATTTGAGGCAGCATAGGTGGTTGGAGTTACTGAAGGACTATGACATCTCTATTCTCTATCATCCGGGCAAGGCAAACATGGTAGCGAATGCCTTGAGCCAGAAGGTGGTGAGTATGGGTAGCTTGTC
Source organism: Jaltomata sinuosa (assembly GCA_003996215.1). NCBI lineage: Eukaryota > Viridiplantae > Streptophyta > Magnoliopsida > Solanales > Solanaceae > Jaltomata > Jaltomata sinuosa. Next base: position 14,109 of record QJPP01005138.1, read on the forward strand.
TTTCTTAGCTACGTAGGAGCGACCTTTAGCTTGGGATATCCAGTCCTTGGCTAATAGGTTGGTTTGACTTAACATTTTCGAGCCGAGCCATATTCTTACTTGTGTTGAGGCTAGGTCATTCTTGTTGGAGCAGATCCGGGCACAGCAGTTTGATGATGCAAGATTAAAGATTATTCGTGACAAGGTGTTGAGTGTGAGTCTAGGAAGGCGACTTTAGATTCAGAGGGTGTTCTGAGGATCAAGGGTCGTATTTGCGTTCCTAGAGTTTGTGACTTGGTCAGATTGATACTGGAGGAGGCTCATTGTTCTAGATATTCCATTCATCCCGGGGAAGCTAAGATGTATCGTGACTTAAGGCAGCACTAGTGGTGGTGTGGGATGAAGAGGGATATTTTGGCTTTTGTATCCAGGTTCTTGAACTGTCAGCAGGTGAAGTTCGAGCACCAGAGGCCAGGTGGTTTATCATAGAGGCTACCCATTCCGGAGTGGAAATAGGAGCGTATATCCATGGATTTTGTGGTCGGATTGCCACGTACTTTTTGGAGATTTGATGCTATTTGGATTATTGTGAATAGTTTCACAAAGTTTGCCCACTTTCTGTCAATTCAGACTTCCTACAGTCATAAGAGGTTGGCCCAGATTTATATTCGATAGATTGTCCATTTGCATGGGGTGCCAGTTTCTATCATTTCTGACCGTGGTACTCAGTTCACTTTGCATTTTTGGCGGTCTATTTAGAGAGAGTTGGGTAATAGAGTTGAGCTTAGCACTGCTTTTCATCCGCAGACAGACGGTCAGCCAGAGCACACTATTCAGGTTCTGGAGGATATGTTGCGAGCCTCTGTTATTGATTTAGCCTTGGCAGAGTTTGCATATAATAATAGTTACCATTCCAGTATTTAGATGGCTCCGTTCGAGGAGTGGTATGGTAGACAGTGCAGATCTTCGATGGATTGGTTTGATGCTTTCAAAGTTAGGCCGTGGGGTACCAATTTGCTTCATGATTCTATGGATAGAGTTCAGGTTATTCAGGAGAGACTCCGTACTACCCAGAGTAGGCAGAAGAGTTATGCTGACCAAAGAGTTCGGGACCTTGAGTTTATGGTTAGTGAAAGTGTGTTCCTTTGGGTATCGCCCATGAAGGGCGTGATGCGGTTCGGGAGGAAGGGTAAGCTCAGTCCGAGGTTTATTGGTCCATTTGAGATCCTCCATCGTATTAGAAGGGTTGCTTATAAGTTAGCCTTGCCTCCTGCTTTTTCTAGTGTTCATCCGGTGTTTCATGTTTCCATGCTGCAGCGGTACATTCTATATGAGTCTCACGTGCTTCAGTTAGAGTCGGTTCAGTTGGACGAGTCTTTTGCTTTCGAGGAGGATCCTATATCTATTTTGGACAAGCAGGTTAGGAAGTTGAGGTCCAAGGAGATTTTGTCAGTTAAGGTTCAGTAGCATCATCGTCCTGTCAAGGAGGCTACTTGAGAGATCGAGACCGATATGCGGACCCATTATCCTCATCTTTTTGAGTCTTTAAGTACTATCCTTTTTCTAACTTTCACGAATGAAAGTTCTTTTAGTAGTGGATGTTGTAATGACCCTCCAGGTCATTTTCTATTTTCCATGCTTTTTTTTGCATCTCAAGCTTTCCCTCAGCGGCTACAGGTCATTTATGACTTGCCGGGACAGATGTTTCGGTACCCGGGCCATTCGTTAGGTCGTTATGACCATTTCCCTGTTTTAGCACTTAAAGTTGAAAAATCTAACTTCGGTCAACTTTCTTGGTAAACATGCTCAGAATTGGATTCTGACAGTTCCATAGGCTCTGGAAAGATCTTGGTCTAGTGGGACCATTGATTTGGGTCTGAGGGCTTTCGATTTGGTTTTGTGCTGCTTTGTGTGTTTTCAAGTCAGTTTGGCTGGTAAGGTTGACTTTGGTAAACATTCGGAGAAGACGGCCTCGGATGGAAATTATGTCAGCGCCATTAGCTCCGAAATGTTGACTTTAGGCTAGGGGGACCTTTGGTTCAGGTCCCGAGGCTTCTAGAGTTGTTTTTGGGTTTTGAGTTTCGAGTTGGTTTTGGGCATGGGGCCCACTTTTCTTAAAACGATCTCTGTTGAGAGTTTCATCAATTCCATTGAGTCTGGAATGTCATTTCAGGTAGGGTAGCATGGTTGGTTTGTGTTCACTGTGTTTCGGATGAATCCCAAGGGTCCATCGGAAGATTTTTGGACGTGGGGAAAATGCTAGTTGCTGCATTAAGTTGTAGACCCTTTTGCTCTTCGCGATCGCGAGGATCCTATCGTATTCACAATGGTCTGGTTTCTTGACCATTGCATTCGTGAAGGGTTTCCATCGCGTTCGTGATGTAGCCGGCTGGGACCCGGCTTGGCTTCTTCTTCGCGAATGCGGCCTGGACCATCACGATCGCGATGGTAGGGCCAGCTTTTCCTCGCGAACGCGGGGGTCCTGTCGTGATCGCGTTGAAGGACCCTTGCAGTTATGTAAAACTTCAACTACGTATTTATTTCTTTCACTTTGAAAAACTCCATTGTCAAAGCTCCAAAGCTCTTACTTCCAGCTTCCTTGCTTAGTGTCCCTCATCCGGTAAGTTCCCTCGTCACCCCTCTCCTCCTTCCGTGTTCATTCTCGCAATTCTCCCGCTAAAACTCCATTGTTGTGAATTCTTAAGGTTGGGGTGATCCTTGTGGGAAATCTAATTTCGTGGGCTGCATTCTCGAAAATTCGTGCAACTCACCTCCGTGACATATTCCTCTTATCGAGGTAGGTTCCCGCCTTTAACTCTGAGTTTTTCCCATTTTAATTCTGTGAATTAGTAGCACTTTGGGGTTCTTTTGGGCCCTGAATCGAGCTCCATTTGCGCCCAAACTTTGGGCATGGGTTCCTTAACCTGCTGCAAGCATAGTTGTGATTTTTGTTTTCTGTTTCATTGCGCGGGCCCCGAGGGTCATTTTTCTGGCCTGATTTCTGGCTTGTTTTTCCATATAGCAATATGGGTGTCATGGTTCTTGTCTTGACACCTAGTTTATGTTCTTGATAGAGTGGCAGCTTTCTGAGGCTGTTCGGAAGGGGAAGGCACACCAGTGATGGTTCGTGCTTGCAGTTCAGCCCCGAGGTAGGTTACGGTTTACCTTTTAGACTGAGTTTAGTTAGATAATACATATTTGTAAGTTACTGGAATGCTAGGTTGGATTTTAGATAGACTTTAGGCTTGAATCTTAGTTATCATGTTAATTTGCCATTTCGGGTTTTTAGCTTAGAACTGTATGTTATCCTTAGCCTAGGAGTTTGCTTCTTCTGCATGACTAGTCTAGAATCCTTAGCATGTTTTCAAGAGGCTTTAGAGGTAGAATAGAGTTTCCCGTGGTTTTTGCTTTTATTTCCGCTTTATTGCTTTATTCTATCATTGTGTATAACTGTGGGCCCGAGGCCATGACTAGGATTTGGATAGAGTTCCAGGTTAGTTCTCTTAGTTTGGAGGTTATTCTTGCCCTGTTTGATTTGATGGTGTGATTTTTCCTCTGTTTGTGAACTTTCATACTCATATCGCATGGCATATCATTGATACGACGTGGATGTGTTTTTCAAAGGTTTTTGGTTTGAAATGAGGCTTTACTACGGTTGTGGAGATTTTTGGACTTAAAATAAAAAAATTACTTTGAGTATTACTATGGGATTTTAGATAGAAAAGGAGAAACTATTATTTTATGCATATATTTTTATAGTCCGATGCAATATTTTGGATCCCCGATGCTTTATTCTGGGTATTTTACTCTCATATATACATATTTATAGTTTGATGAGGTATTCCGGACCCCTAATGTGTTATTCCGGGTATTTTACTATTTCACATATATATATGCATAGTCCGATGCAGTATTCCAGGCGCTCGATGCGGTATTTTGGTTTTATATTATATTGCATTCACTCATGCATCATCGTGCACCGCATTGCATTTGCTTTGGCACGTGGATTGACTCTGGTTGCCTTGATGTTGTTTTCCTTTCCTTTTCTTTTATTGATTTATTGGCATGTCTCCGGCTTTATAACTAGACTTAAGTGGATCCCTGTATAGTTAGTTGCTTTCCTGTAATCTATTTATATATATTATCTTTTTGCGCTCGGTCATTCTATGATGCCTACTGAGTATCCGTTGTCTTGGTACTCATACTACACTCTGCATCTCTTTTTCTGATGCAGCACCTAGTACGAGCCACCCTTGTTGATCTCCTGTCATTCGAGACCCATTGTTGTTCGGATCGCGGTGAGCTCCCGGCACTTTTGGAGACTTTACATGCTTTTCGTCTTGTACATTCTGTCTATATTTTGTATTTTGGATAGACAGCATCTGTTGTATAGCTACTCCTTACTTTAGTCGCTCTTGTACTAGTGACACTAGGTCCCGGTGGGTTCTCGTGTTGTTTTGTCTTTTGGTCATTTTCGGGCTTTCTTATATATATTTTGTACGATGGTATATATATATATGCTATTGGCCTTATCTTTTCATTATATCTTCTGCTTTTCTTTAGTTTAATTATTATTTATTATCTTCCGCGTGTTTGGGTTAGGCTTATCTATTGGGGGGTTATGTAGACGTCATCATGGCCCAGTTTCGGATCGTGATACGAATTTAATGTGGACTGCCTATAATAAAATGGTTATTATACATCTTCTTTTCCTTGTTCGTTTTCTAGATTTAATTACATGAGACGTTTCTAAATATGTCATCTTTGAGAAATATGTTCCATCTGTTTGCATTTTCCTGTTTGTCATGCGTATTTTTTCCTTTTGACCACGATTGGGTTATGTATGTTTCTAATCAGTATATTCTTATTTCATTAATTTGATGAGTTATTAATTCTTTTATTTTCTCTGATGCATGTGAAATGATTTGAGTCTATTTTGGACTCCCCAAGATTCTCTTTGCATTTCTCGTTGGACAAGGTCCAACTCTTCCCTTCGAGTTGATACCAGCCAAGTCCTAGAAGGACAGGTATGCAAGGCAAAAAATGAAGTTGGTTACAGGTTGAAGACAAAAGAGAAAATGGATCTAAAACCCATGAAAATCGTGAGGGAGCAACAGCCTAAAATGGGCCAAACTTGAAGGATTTGGACTAAAAGTCCAAGAATAGCATCAGATGAGCAAGAAGCCCAACATTTAGAATTAGGACAGGTTTGTTATTGAGCCGAAGGCTTAATCATATCTCTTTCTTCCTCTTTAATTTATTTGTAGTTAAAAATTGCTTGTATTAATTGAGCACTAACTATTTTTATTTAACTTAGTTAAAATCCCCAAAAGAATAACCTTTCTTGTTTAAATATTATCCTTAAGTTACATATACTTTCCTAGTGATTAACTTTCCCACATGAAAACGTTTTCTTAAAGCTATAAAACATGAAGCATGCTCATTTTTCCTTTAAAATGAATTCACGGGTTTCAGTTGTTGCTATGGATTTCAAACTTTGCATTTGGTTCACATATCTCTAGTCTAATTATTTTCATTATTAAATCATTTTCTTGTTTTCAATAACAAAGCATATTTTTTTTTAAAATTAGTCAAAAGAGTTAGTTTTAACAAACTGGATAACCGCGAGTTAGCAGATACTCTTGGAGCCTTAACACCCTTCCAAGAGTATTAATATGAACCTCTTACCCTTAATCTCTTATTTTCGAAGTCTTTTTACTGTTTTAATGCTTTAGAATTTATAAAAAAATTTCTTAATTTCCTTTATAAAATTAAGTGAAGACTCTTGCTTTTACTTGAAATTATTTTGAAATTTTATTAACTTAATTTCGAAATGATTTTTTAAAGTCAAAAACCATTTTCCTTGTTCAAAAAATCCAAAAATAGTATGTTGTACTGATACTATCATGTGCTCTTCTTTTGTTGAGTTAAGACCGCGTTCTAGAGGCTGGATGTGACCTCGGCTAGAGTAGAGAGACTGACAGTAGATCCAAGGGTGAACACTATTTCTCAGGCTGTCATGGATCCTCCACGAGTTGATGTCCTTCTTTCGGATAATGAAACTCACTTATCTTATTATATTTAGTGATATTGAGTTCTTAGACTATGTTGGTTAAAAGTTCTGGTGTTGGTTAAAAGTTCTGGACGATGACTTTCAGTTTCTGGGGATATGTTTAGATGAATATTTTTTGCACATTCCTTTATTATTTATATAGACCTTGATTTATTTATGCTGCAGAAATATCATGGGTTAACTAGCACACAATCATACACAAAGAGAATAGAGAAGAAAAATAACACAAGGATTTAACGAGGTTCGGCTAGGCCTAATCCTCCAAGCAAAATCAGAGAGAGTTTTATACTATGAAAGAAGAGAAGTGTACAATGACCTTAGAATCCCCAACTACAACCCTATATATAGATCCCAAGTAGTCCCAAACCGATAAGAAAAAGGTTCTTCCAATCCTACAAGGACTATACTTTCCTTTACCAAATTCATTAGGACAAAGGGTTTCCTAAACCAATAGGGATTATAATTTTCTAAAATATACAAAGGAAAAAGTCAAGACATAATTAACAAAACTTCCCCTTGGCTTGAATTCTTTTCATCAATAGGAACGTCTCTCCGCCTTGCCCTCAGCCCTCGAAAAGGCTCACTGAGTATTACACAAACCAATCAAGTCTAGGCAATGCCTAAACTTATTGGTCAGGACTGCCTTGGTAATCACATTTTCTAGATTATCATGTGTCGACATCTTCTTCACATCAACAACCCCTTTGCAGCCTACCACCTTTTGTCCCTTTGGCAATGAATCAAACTTCCATGTTCGATTCTTGTGAAATAAAACAATCTCTTCACCCATAGCACCAACTCATCGATCTACCTTTGTTCAATTATTAATATAGACCTTTATTTATTTATATTGCGGAAATATCATGGGTTAACTAGCACACAATCACACACAAAGAGAATAGAGAAGAAAAATAAGACAAGGATTTAACGAGGTTCGGCTAGACCTAATCCTCCAAGCAAAAGCAGAGAGAGTTTTCCACTAGAAAAGAAGAAAAGTGTACAATGCTCTTAGAATCCCCAACTACAACCCTATATATAGATCCCAAGTAGTCTCAAACCTACAAGGAAAAGGTTCTCCCAATCTTACAAGGACTATACTTTCCTTTCTAAATCCATTAGGACAAAGGGTTTCCTAAACCAATAGGGATTATGAGTTTCCTAAAATATACAAAGGAAAAATTCAAGACATAATTAACAAATCTTCCCCTTGGCTTGAAGTCTTTTCATCAATAGGAACGTATCTCCACCTTGCCTCAGCCCTTGAAAGGTCTCACTGAGTATTACACACACCAATCAAGTCTAGGTAATGCCTAAACTTATTTGTCGGGACTGCCTTGGTAATCACATTTGCTAGATTATCATGTGTCAATATCTTCTTCACATCAACAACCCCTTTGCAACCTACCACCTTTTGTCCCTTTGGCAATGAATCAAACTTCCATGTTCGATTCTTATCAAATGAAACAATCTCTTCACCCATAGTACCAACCCATCAATCTCCCTTTGAACTATAAAAAACTTATTTATAGCTATTAGGGTGAAACATGCCAATGGTCTCTGCAACTGACAAAGTAAATTCCATAAAATTTGCATATCCTAAAAGATTTTCATCAACTACATTTGCAAACCTCTTTGGTCAGGTGATCACTCTCTTCTCTCTGCCTGTTGCAATGTTGTACGATTCTTGTTGCGTAAGTGAATCAACATTATCATCTTGATTAAGGTTTTGCACTTCCTCCACTTCTAAATTACTGGGCTGAGCTGGTGGAGATTCAATTTCTAGCTCTATGCGATCACTGACACCATGATCTGTTTTTGCTATTGTCTTCTCCTTTTGACTGTCAGTGAGGCAGATTCATTAAATGCCACATCCCTAGTAATAATTAACCCTAGAGTCTTTTGACCTATGCACCACAATCTGTAACCTTTCACTCCAGTTTCATACCCTAGAAATATGCACTTTTTTGCCCTCGGCTCAAGTTTTCCATCCCTCACATGAGCATAAGCAGGATAACTAAATATCCTCAAATCTGAATAATTAGCAGGTGAACTGGACCAAACCTCAAAAGGAGTTTTAAACTCAATAGTTGTGGATAGAGATCCATTGATCAAATAACAAGTTGTATTGATTGCTTCAGCCCAAAAATTCTTGCTAACACATGAGTGTGAAAGCATACTTCATGCCCTATCACAAAGTGTTCTATTCATACATTATGTAACACCATTTTGTTATGGTGTTCTAACACAAGTGCAGTATCTCATTATGTCCTCTCTGCTGCAGAACTCATTGAACTCTAAGTTGCAAAATTTCAACCCATTTTCAGTTCGAAGACGCTTGACTTTTCTTTCAGTATGCCTCTCAACTATCGTATTCCATTTAACAAATATCAAAAATGCCTCATCTTTTATTTTCAAAAAATACACCCATACCATTCTTGAGTAATCGTCAATCAAAGTCATAATATACCTGACACCACTTTTGGAGGAAACTTTGTCTGGACTCCACAAGTCTGAATGTATATAATCTAACTTGTCTTTGATCTTGTGCTCCACTTTGTTGCTGAACTTTACCCTTGCTTGCTTACCGAACACACAATGTTCACAAAAATTTAATGCTTGATTTTTGTACCCATCCAATAAATTTTGCTTGCTCAATAAAGACAATCTCTTGTCACTCATATGACCAAGCCGTAAGTGCCACAATTGAGACTGATTCGAATCACTCCTTCCAGAATCTATAATTGCTTCCCCTGCAACTACACTGGCTTGAAGATAATATCGTATAGAATGCAACTTACCCACCCTTCATGAGTACCATGGAGCCTTTACACACTTTAAGTGTCCCATTCTCTGAGTGAAACTTATACCCTTGATCATCCAAAATCGAAAGAGAAATCAAACTCTTTTTCATTCGAGGAATATTTCAACACTCAATATTTTTGATAATGCCATCAAACATTCTCAATTTGATGTTATCAATTTCCTCTACCTCTAATGGATTATCATCACCTAGGTAGATAGTCCCACTCGTTTGCTTGTAAGTTACAAACCAGTTTTTGTGTGGACACATGTGGAAAGTTTTACCAGAATCAAGAATCCAAGAATTATTCTATGATCAGAACTCGCGGTATAAACTTCCTACATAGTCATTATCATCAAAATTGTTGATAGTGTCAATAATATTTGTTGAGTAATCAACTTTCTGCTTCCCTCTTTTCTCCTTTAGCTTAGGACAATCTCTTTTGTAGTGACCTTGCTCCCTGCACTCATAGCAATTCTGCTTCCTTTCTCTAGAATTTGATCTGCCATTGAACTTTTTTCTTTTAAAGTCCTTTTGTTGTGTTTTTCCCCTACTCACAAGACTTTCGCCCTCAGTTCTGCTATCTAGAAAGTTCTTCTTCAACTCTTTAAATTTTAGTGCATTACTAACATCATCCAGTGAGATATTATCTTTTCCATATTACAATCTATCAGCAAAAGTATTGTATGACAGTGATAAAGAACATAACACTATCAAGGCCTGATCTTCACTCTCAATTTTGATATATACGTTATTCAAGTCTATTATAATTGAATTAAACTCATCAAGGTGAGTTTTAACCTGTGTACCCTCATACATTCGAAGATTGTACAACCTCTTTTTCAAGTGAAGGAGATTTGTCAGCAATTTCTTAGAATACAGATCTTTCAGATTCTTCCATGTTGTTGCTGTAGATTTTTCTTCAGCAATTTCTCGAAGAACGCTATCTGTAACGCTCATGAAAATCGCACTCAAAGCCCTCTTCTTTAGGTCTGCCTTCTCTGATTCTTTCACCTCCTCATAAAAAGTCTCCTCAATTGCTTTTCGTAACACCCTTGTAACACCAGGGACGATCTCATTCTAATATTTCATATACTGAACCTAGATTCCCCATCGAATTTCTCTACTTCATACTTTATCGAAGATGATTTCGATATTTCAACCCTTGACTATGTGTAGAAACCCTAATCTTTGCTCTTATACCAATTATTGCGCTTTTGGTTACCAATTATTGAGCTCTGATACCAATTGTTGCACTTTTTATACTAATTATTGAGATCTGATATCATTATTGTGAAAATAGCATGGGTTAACTAGCACACAATCACACACAAAAAGAATAGAAAAGAAAAATAACACAAGGATTTAACGAGGTTCGCTTAGGCCTAATCCTCCAAGCAAAAGCAGAGAGAGTTTTCCACTATGAAAGAAGAGAAGTGTACAATGCCCTTAGAATTCCCCACTACAACCCTATATATAGATCTCAAGTAGTCCCAAACCTATAAAGAAAAGGTTCTCTCAATCCTACAAGGACTATACTTTCCTTTTCCAAGTCCATTAGGACAAAGGGTTTGCTAAACCAATAGGGATTATGAGTTTCCTAAAATATACAAAGGAAAAATTCAAGACATAATTAACAATTTATGACTTGAGTGAAGTTAATTTTATCTAACTCTTTTAATTTGGTTAAGTTTGAGAGTGGAGTTTGGTTTGTTTGGTTCTCCCATGGAAGGATTAGTGTGGGTGCCAATTAGGGCCGTTTGGGTCGTGACAATATTAAAAGCTATGAAAATAACCTCTTGCATAAATACACAATAACACTATGTACAACAGATTCTTGTGGTCTGACCCTTCTCAAATCTCGCGTGAAGCGAGAGTCTAGTGCATCGAACTGGCTTTTCTCACTTTTAGAATAATATAGAAAGATATAAAGTTGGAACACCAACAACCATTCTTGGAACCTTTTCTTTCATTAAAATAATATTTATATATTGAGCATTTAACTGCATAAAATAGGCGTTTAAGCTATTGTCGTTTCATGTTGTCTTGCTATTTCACAATATTTAATCTTATGTTATAGATATAAAGACTTTTTTGCTTTAATTAATATTAAAAATCTCACCCGACCATTTTAACAATACAAATTTTCATACGCCTACGAGCAAAAATAAAATTTTCACATATACAGAATATATAAACCAAGATAAGCTGATCGCCCAAAAAAAAGTAAAATTTACTTAAGATTGAAAGGGATTCACTTTAATTTTGATCTCCTAAATGTTGATTCATAACCTTTATTGTTTGACCTCTTAAGTTCATATGTATTTTGTAAACTAGCTCTAGAACATTTTGATAACTTGTAAAAGGAGGCAATTTTAAGAATGAAGGAAGAAAAGAGAATTTGATTTGATGTTAACATTTTTCTTCTTTATTATATAAATTTTAAAATGATGTTTCGTATGATATGCCATCAATAATAACAATAAATAAGAAGTTACAATTGTAATATCTTTCCAGAATGCATGAATCTATGAAAATAATATCACAATAACTTATAGGCCAACTAAAGATTTCTATAAACAGTAAATATAAAATAAAATAATTCTTAATTTTGAGTTTACTTTTTTCTTATTGACATGTCATTCTGTTGTCTACTAGTTTCAGCTGCAAGTGTGAATTTATGGTAATTTCTAGTTATTCCGTCGCTAAAAAGGTTTTAGCTAATTGAATTTTCTTATAATTTTTTGTTAATTCGTAGCTAAATGGAATTAGTATGGGATTTTGGCTGTGTAGCTATGAAATTCTTTCCGTCGCTAATACCTTGTTTTCTTGTAGTGTTCATATAGTCCATCTTCACATTGAACCAAATATTATCAATACAAAGAATTAAGCCAAAAATAAAAGATATATCGAGAAACACTGTAGATGAAACATATGAATAAAAGTGTGTAACCGAATACATGTCAAAATGGTAATTCCCTTACTGTTTGAACAAATAATTATCCTTTGAAGATGTCTCTTCATGCATTTTCTATGTTAACATGGAGATTCCAGTACCATATTATTTGAATTTTTATTCTTTTTTTAATTTAAAACTTAAAAATCAATTGATCACTCCATTTTCAAGTGTAGTTGAATAAGATCTAAATTTATTTAATATTTTATCTTATGATGTCTATAATAGAAAGAGATAAAATAAAAATAGGAAATAAAATATTTTGTTGTCAACAATATAATTGCATCTAATGACCATTAAAAATAAATTAAATGACTTATGCCTAAGTAGAGAAGTCCGCATTGCCATTTAGAAGAAAATATAATTACCTGAAAGATGATCAAATAATAGTATTAGTCTGGTCATAGAAAGTTAATTAATCAAACTTAAACAAAATAGGAAAAGAATACAAAAGATGAATATGTCACTCTTATTTTTCATTATTCTCATTTGCATAGTTGCATTACCCACGTAATTTTAGTTGGAGAAAGTATACAATGATCAATCTTTGTACTTTTGAAAAGGTTGCACAACATGCACACTATAAATAATTAAATTAAAATGGATTGAAAAAACAATAAAGATTTTTTATTTTTTTTGGTAGTAAAGGCATATAATATAACAAAAAAGTGTACAGGGATTATACTTGTGGCAGAGCCACCCAGCTAGTAGTATCGCATGTAGCAGTAGTAGTGCTAGTATGTACAGATGTTATACAAACACTATTAGTAGTATCAAACATTGGAGTAGGGTGGCCTGGAACGGCCCGAACCCATCTAAAGAACATCTCGCCTTCCTTATCAGCTCGCAAAACATCCAAGATAGATGATGGAGGGTTCCAAAACAGTACGATATTTACATAGCTTCCATTAGTAGGAGAACCTAAGTCTGCTAGTTTATCCCTACCTTGTTTTGTTCCCTGTAGACGTGTTGTAGCAACGGATTACCCAGACGTTGGAGAAGTGACCTGCAATCAAGGAGAATTGATGAGTTAGAAATTACATTAGTTTTTAATAACTGGACAATCCTCTGAGCATCAATATTTATTTCCAGAGGTTGTAAGTGATGTTCAACAGCTAGAGTTAATCCCATGAGGAGTGTATGTAATTCACAATCTATGATGTTTGAAGCATAAGTACTAGCACAATATCCTAAAGTCTAGTTCCCAGAGCTATCCCTGAAGACACCTCCTAAAGTCCTCCATGATCAGCATCACTGTATCCAACTAATTACAGATCTTTGTTGCCTTGGTAACAAAGTGTATAGTCAGTTGTCCCTTTCAGATATCTCATGATTCTCTTTACTGTTTGCCAATGTGCTAAACCTGATTCAATTTGATATCTACTTACCAAGCCAACTACTTGACAGATATTAGGTCTAGTACACATCATAGCGTATATTAGACTTTTGACTGCGCTCCTATAAGGAACTCGGTTTATTCTTTCTTTCTCTTCAAGAGTCTTAGGACATATTTGATTGCCCAAGAATTAGCCTTTACTAATAGGAGTGTCAACGGGACTACTATTTTGCATATTAAATCATTCAAGAACTTTTCTAATGTAATTCTCTTGAGAGAAATACAATAATTTCTTTTAACGATATCTTGAAATCTTAACTCCAAGAATATATGCAGCTTCACCCATATCTTTTATATCAAATTGAGATGACAACGAAGACTTAATCTCAGTTATGAACTCCATATCATTTCGAGCTGTAAGTATGTCATCAACATACAATGTCAAAATTATAAGTTTATTTCTTGATCTTTTGGTATAAATACAATAATCTTCATCTATCATGGTAAAATCATTAGATACAATAACATTCTGAAAATGTATATACAACTGCCTTGAAGATTGTTTGAGCCCATAAATAGACTTCAAAAGTCTACAAACCTTTTGTTCGTAGCCCTTTTCAATAAAACATTCAGGTTGTTCCATATAAATTTCTTCATCTAATTCTCCATTGAGAAAGGTAGTTTTTACATCCATCTGATATAATTCAAGATCCAAGCTTGCAACTATAGCTAGAACCAAGAGAACATATGTAAATTGTACAGCAGGCGAGAAAGTCTCTTTGTAGTCTATTCCTTTGTGTTGTTCATACTCTTTCACTACTAGTCAAGCTTTTTATCTCTCAATTGTGCCATTATCCTTAATCTTCATTTTGAGAACCTATTTGCTCTCAATCGCTTTGCGTCCCTCAGGGAGGTCAACTATTTCCCAGACTTGATTAACTCTCATAGACTCCAATTCATCTTCTATTTCTTTTGTCCATTTATCTTTAGAAGGGAATGAGAGAGCCTTCTTTACATTTTAAGGCTCATTTTCATCTTGTAGGAGCATCATAAATAGTTCACTGCCTTCAATATCAAATGGTCAGCGGAGAGTCTTTTTATAAGAACTACGTCTGATTTGTTATTTATCATTGTTCCCATTTGAATCAATATTGTTGTCACTCAGATCAAGAACATTCATCCTGCTCCTATTTGGAACACGATCGGTGACCATATCACTCCCACTCGGAACAAGATCCATTCGGTCACTCTCATTAAGTATAGAAGGATTACTTTCATTTGCATCTGATTATGAAAGAGATACTAATTCATCATCTGCTAAAATACTCTCACTCAAATGAAGTGATCCTTGTATGTCATAATCCCTTATCTCAAACAGGGACAGGTCTTGACCTATCTCTCCCTTCTTGGGAAACTCATTCTCTAAGAATGTGACATCTCGTGATTCAAATTCAGTTTCACTTTTATTATTTTTCTCACCTATAAATACATAACCTTTAGAGGTTTCTAAGTACCTTATAAAGATACTTTTCTTTTCTCTTGGACCCAATTTACTATATTTGTGAGATGAATCATGTGTATAGGCAGCACAACCCCAAGGTCTTAGTACGCTCAGGTTAGGATGTCTTCCGATCTATAACTCAATGGAGTGGTTGCAACTGATTTTTTAGGCACTATGTTAAGTACATAGGTGACAGTAAGCAAAGCATCACCCCGAAAATTGATTGGAAGGATGGCTTGTGCCATCATGGACCTAACCATATCTAGGAGTGTTCTGTTTCTTCTCTTTGCAACACTATTTTATTGTGGAGTATTTGGAATAGTCACCTGATGAACTATTCTCTTTTCATCACATAACTCATTAAATTGAGCCGATAAGTATTTTCGGTCGTGATCAATTCAAAGAACTTTTATCTTCTTGTCTAATTGATTTTTCACTAAGCTCATATAGCTTTTAAAATAACTTATTATTTCTGATTTATGGGAAATTAAATAGACATAACTGAAATGGGTGAAATCATCGATAAACATAATGAAATAACTTGCTTCATACCTAGCCCTAACATTCATAGGGCCATAAATGTCTGAATGTACTAACTGCAAAGGATATTCAGCTCTAGTCGCTTTACTGAAAGGTATCCTTGCAGATTTTTCAGCTAGATAATTTTCACAAGTAGACAATTTCACATGTGCAATGCCAGTAAGCAAACCTTGTTTTGCTAGACATTGCATTCTCTGTTGGTCAATATGACCAAGTCTAGCATGTCATATGTTTACATCACAATCATATTTATTTGAAGAAGCAAATATTAAAAAATCTGACATTATTATTAAATGAATTAAAATTCAAAATCCATAATAAATAAACCTCCAGTCAAATAACTAAATCAAATAAAGTTGATCCAAAAGTCATTAACAAAATTGCCATGAAAGAATAAATCAAAATAGAGGTTGTTGTCATATGCAACTCAGCTATTGACTTTGCAGCTTAAAGTCTTTCCTCTTCTAACTCAAGGTGCCTCCGAACATCTTTTAGAGTTGTGATTCTCTCATTATGGGTCAAATACATTTTCATATGATCCCAAGAACTAGGTAAAGTGTGTATTACTGGTTGGATCTGTTGTTCGTCAGTCAACACATGACCGGCATCTTTCAACTCTCCGATCCTATTTGTCATCTGCCTCAGATGTGTTTTCATTAAATGTTCTGAGAGTTTCTTGTATGAGTCAAATTTGATCGTGAGAAATCTTAACTTTGCAGTGGAACAAGTACCAAACCTATTCTTCAAAGCATTCCAAAGTTCCATAGCCTTTTGGTGATCCCTGAACTCTCTTAGGATGTCATCATCCAAGATGCTTAGCAACGTAATGCTAGCAGTGGAGTCCTTCTTCTTCCAAGCATAATAAACTTCACGGTCACACCTATGCTGAGCCGTATTGCCATCTTCCGGCTCATTTAGCACATGATTAATGGCCTCAAGAGCCTCTTGTTCTTCTAGTACATATTAAACTTTCAAGCTCCAAGTCTCATAATTGTCACCATTGAGTATCAATCCTTCGTTGAGCTCAGCAACAATGTTTTTCGAAGTAGCAGTCATTCTTTAACAAATATAAAAAATGCAATGAGAATTATTTTAAAAAATATACAACGCAAGGTTTGATGTTCAACATTCATACATATTATGACACTATACACTAATTAATTAGGATAATAAATATAAATATTAATCATGAAGTCGAGAGTTCACTATGTTCCCACTCATCATCCAAGAATTAAAATATTATGAAGATTAACCTAGTCAATTAATTAGCTAAGTATCTTAATCATATTTAGGACAACATATTTATCCATTATGATTTTATGATCCCATATGAATTATTAGTTCAATAAATTAACTATCATAAGCATGTCAATAAAAATTAATGTCCAACTAATAAACATTTATTACATGATGAAAAAGTTTTCATGAAAGTCTTAATGTTACTTATTAACATATTATTCAATTTAAAGTAAATAATGTTAAACTAATTAATATTTATTTCATGCCAAATTGATATAAAAAATGGTAAACTAATTAACATTATTGCATGCATTTTGAACATTTCAAAAAAAAATTGTTAATGTCAAATAACTTAACATTTTAAGCATGTTAATTAATCAAAATAAAAAATAAATATAATGTTAAACTAATTAACATGCCATGCGTGTTGATCACACAAGTATAAATTTAATGTTAAACAAATTAACATTTCAAGTATGCTAGACAAATAGCAATTAATTTTAATTTTAAACTAATTAACATTCATGCAAACATGCTCAACAAAAGAATAAATTAATTCTGACTTGTTTAAATGTAAATACTAAATTTATATTCTGAATATTAAGTTCATATGACTAAATTTTTATAATTTAAAATTTTATTTAATGAAACTAGGGGTATACATGGACTGGGTTGGTTCAAATTTTTTAAATATCAAATCAAACTATTAGTATCGAATTTTTAAATTTATAACCAAACCAAGCCAATAAAAGTCGAGTTTTCCAACCTTGGGTTTTTTCGTGCTTTTTTTATTTCCTCGGGTTTTTTTGAGTTTTTTCGGATTTTTTTCGGTAAAATATCTATACAAACATATAATTAAATAGTGCTTCAAATATTCTTTAGTCATAGCAAGATACAATCTAAGGTATTTCTTAAAAAAAATAACACAAAAAAATGAGTGATGACAATAAAATATTCAACCAAAAAAATGATAAAATCGCATAGAATAAATATTGCATAATAATAATTCATATTAAAAATAATCATAATTTAAAAGGATTAAGTCATGCTAAAATAAGTCTAATAAGTATTAACTACATAACAAAATATTAAAAAGAAAAATAAAATTAGTTTATGTATTTATGTAAAATTAAATAATAGATATGTAACATGATTGTCATTCCTAGTGTTGAACTAAATAATTTTTTGTTAGTAGTAGTATTGATTTGGTTGAGTTACTAATTATCTATGGCCTATGAGTTATAAAATTTATTGGACCATTTAATATTTTAAGTTTAAACTTGAAATAATATGTTGAAAGATAAAAACTATGAAAAAGTTTAAGAAATATTTATAAATTATATCACAATAAATATTTTTATGAATAAAATATTTAAAAAATAATATACATGTAATATTGGGTTGGTTCGATTCGATTTGACTTTTTTTTAGTTAAAACCAAACCAAACCAATTATAGTCGAGTTTTTTTTTTCAATACCAAACCGAGTCAAACCACGGTTTGACTCGATTTGTGGTTTGATTCAGTTTTCGATTTGATTTTGTACACCCCTAAATAAAACTATAATTTATAATCAGGTCATAAGTCCAAAAATAAATTAATCAACAACTTTTGGATGGGCCTTTAACCCATGTAATAAATTTGTCATTGTTGAAAAAGATAAAAGCCTATTTGACTTATAGTTTTATCAATTTAAAAATGGAAAACTACACATATAGACATACTTAAGGTCTTAATTAGCCAACATAGCATAACTTTATATTAATTACAAATCATGACCATATAGCAATACTTTGGGAAAACTCTGCTGCCTCTAATCTTTGATGCCTCTCTCGCCACTCTCCTCCTCTCTCCCAAAAGAAGAAAGATAAAATGCATAAAGTTCCCCCTAAAGTTGGACGTGATTTGGAAGTAGACACTTAAAGTTTGCGGGAGTTCTATTACCCCACGAAACTATTTTTAACCATAATAAATTCACCCTTTTGACACCAATTGTATTCTCAAAGCTTGTGCGTGTGTTTCACTCTTAAATAAAATAATATAATTATTTTTTATTTTTTATCTATTTAATAAAGATCGGGTAAAACCCTCACTGGCTCACATTTTAACTTTGACCCCCATTTTTTTCTTCAAATTTTTTTCCTTTTGAAATCTTGAAAGCTTTTGAAGGATGTCGATTTGTGATGGTGATTTGGTGACTCCCAACAATTTTTTCGCTAAGCAATGTTGAAAAGATTATTTTTTGCTAAATAATTTTTTTGCTAAGAAAAATTTGTTTAAGTTGGGAACATTAGCAAATTTCAGCATTTTTTTTTTCAGTTTCTACAATTTGGAGGTTGATTTTTTTTTTCATAAATGAATTTAATGTTGAAGAGTTTTAGATTTAGCTGAATTGTTTATTTGATGGTAACTGAATTTTGATTTTGTTTGACAAATAGATGACCCTTTTCTTTAAAGCTTTAGCAAGTTTCAAAGCTTCTTCAATGGCTATCAATGGTGATTTGGGGAAGATGAAAAAATGGGTCTACTTTATAAAAAAAAAAAAAATTAAATTGGCAATGCCACGTGACATTTTTACACTGGTTTAGGGCTGTATTATTACTCCTTCACGCGCCCAACTTACGTGAGATTACAACTGTGGTGAAAATGGGTCAAAAGAGTGAATTTATTATGGTTAAAATAGTTTCGTGGGGTAATAGGACTCCCGCAAACTTTAGGTGTCTACTTCCAAATCACGTCCAATTTTAGGGGGGACTTTATGCATTTTCTCAAGAAGAAACGAGCTACCCCATAGATAGACGTAAAAACTAAAAACAAACAAAAACTGAAATCTGAATATGATCCATTTACACATTACAGATGCACAGCCATAAACACAAAGCAAAAATAGAGAAATACAATTTTCTACTACTTTTCTCTTGAAAAACAGAGTGTAAACACAAAGTCACTGTTGTGGGTAGTAAACAGTGTTGACATACACACATAGATGGTGAAAATACATGCACATAAGCAAAAAAATAGATGAATTTGAATGTGACCCATGTACAGATACAGTTAAAGACTCATAAGAAAATGAAAATCTATACCCAAAGCACCCTCTCTTTTTTTGCCTGAGAAAAACAGAGCTAATAGAAGAAACGAGCTACCCCATCGATAGACGTAAACACTAAATACCAACAAAAACTTTGAAATCTAAATATGGCCCATTTACACATTACAAATGCACACACAGCCATAAACACAAAAAGAAAATGGAGAAATACGTGTGCATATGGGAGCTAATGATGATATATAATATACGTTACCAAACCTCTGAAAAGCAAAAGAAAGAGTATCCAAAATCCCAAATGGTGGTGGTCGCCGAATTTTGTTTTTTGTATTCGTTAATCCAAATTGTATTTGTTGATACAATTTGCATCATTTAAATACAAAAAATACATTTGTATATAATTGTATTCGTTGATATACTTGTATTTGTTAATACAAATTATATTCGTTCATACACTAGTTTTTTTATATGAATTATACACTTATATTGTTGATATGAATTGTATTCGTTGATACAACTTGAACAATCCAAACACAAATGATATAAATGATACATTTGTATTTGTATATGATAGACTAAAAAAATACAAATGATGCATATACTTGTTTATATACAAATACAACTGATAAATTTGATACATTTGAAGGAGAGACAGAGATGTGACAATACCAAATACAAATGATAAGTTTAATACACTTGAAGAAGAGACAGAGATGTGAAAAAACATAATACAAGAGGAATATAGTCAGTAATTAGCTAATGTATTTGTATTTTATATCAAATATAGTAAATTATTTACAGTTAATACAACGGGTAGCCAACGAAAATGAATACAACGGCGCTTCAGATTGTAATTATTGAAAGTGTCGTTATGTTAGCCTATTTTCGCCTATAGTTAAAGTTATTTCTGAAAGTTGCCCATTTAAAAAAGAAGAAAGGAGGTCCACATGACCAATCCATTCTAAAAAAACTTGAAGAAGAACAAAAAAAAACTAATTCTTTCTTCTTCTTTAGTGTGGCAGCCATTAAAAGGAGCACAAACTCCAATTTATTTATTTTATTTTTGAATTTGGAACAGAATACGAAGAAAAAAAATGAGAGAAATATATTTTCTCTTCTCTTCTTCTTTTTATTTGTTAGATCGAATTTTTTTTCCAGATCTGTTTAAAAATATTTTTCATTCAGATTTGTTTCGTTCTTGATGAAAAACGAAAAAAACTCTTTTTTTTCATTTTCAAATGTTCTAGCAAAAAAAAAATCAGATCAGTTAAAAAAAAAAAATTGTTCAGATCTGTTTCGTTCATGACGAAAAACAAAAAAAACTCTTTTTTTTGTTTTTCGATCTATTCTGAAAAAAAAACTTTTTTTTTATATATCTAGAATGTTTTCCAAATTTCTTGATAAAATTTTTTTTGTTTGTTTCTAAAAACTAATTTCAGATTCAGAAATAATTTACATACTAATTTAGAACTTTTTTCTAAATCAGTGTCATAAACTTAATTTATAATACCCAATTAAATAGTGTAAAAAACATAAATGCAATTCTATATTTACACACCAGAAAATCAACCTATGGCTCATGGTATCAATGAAGGATTACATCTATCGTATTAATCTAAACAAAATAGATAATATGCGTAAACCATAAATACGAGAATTTACTTGTTGTTTGCATAGAGGAAGCATAGGATGAACCATGATTGACATTATCGATCGGTGGTGATTGTCACGGTGTGTCGGAGCAACCCCTATACCACAGGCTAAACCCTAACTGATTTGAGAGAAAATAATTGTAGTATTTTCTATATCTTTAATAAGTGTTTATATAAAGAATTTAATTAGGGTTTACTTATTACCCTAATGGGCCTTAAAGCACCCATTATGGGTGAGCTCAAATTTTTTACATGACCAAACTTGGGCTCCAAGCACAAAATAAGAAAAGAAAAAATAATACAAAATTTGTCCTCCAAAAAATTTTCAGAAAATTATATGGATTGTCCCCCAAAGTGAATGGTCTTCAATTTTTGTCCCCCATAAGAAAAGTCTTTAAAAACTAGCATTCCTTTCTTTTTATGTATAGCACAAATACATCTTTGTCCCTCTGCACCACAACTCTCCATGTTCATTTGTCTCTCAACTTTTCTTAAATTTTATTTTTCCATTTTTTTTGTTTTTTCTCAAACTTTTTTTTTCTTTTTTTTTTTCTTCTCATTTTTTCTTTTTTCTCAACTTTATTTACTTTTTCTCCTTTTTTAATTATTATTTTTTTTGTTTTTGTTTTTTTTTCTCTTTTGTCGTATTTCTCGATCTTTATTTTTTTTCTTCTCTTTTTCTTTTCTTTTTTGTTTTTCCATATCTTTATTTTTTTTTCTTTTTCTCTTTTTTTCGTCTCTTTTTTCTTTTTTCTTAACTTCTATTATTTTTTGCCAATGAATAAAAAGTTAAATAATCCGCAAAGAGGATTTTCTTTCTTTGACATCGAAGTAAACTTAATGGCGTGCTTTGTTGTTTGCAAGTCCTTTGGAGCAAGTCTTGCCTCAAAAGCCAGAGTTATAGAACATCTCATAAATCACGACACAATGAGGTAGTGTCAAGCCTTGCTCGAGGGCATAACTTGTTGTTTGGAAATTCTTGAGGTAAGTCTTGCCTCTAAGGCAAAATTTATAGAGTATCTCATAATTAAGACACAATGAAGTAGTGTTAATTCTTGCCCATGGGGCGTAACATATTTTCTGGGAGGCCCTTGGGCTAAGTCTTGCTCTAAGGCACAAGCAATAGAACATCTTATAAATCAAGACGCAATGTGATAGTGTTAACTATTGCTCATGTGGCGCAACTTGTTGTTTGAAAGTCCTTGGGCTAAGTCTTGCCTCTAAGGCAAGAGTTATAGAACATCTCATAAATCAAGACACAATGTGATAGTGTTAACTCTTGCTCATGGGGCATAACTTGTTATTTGAAAATCCTTGGGTTAAGTGTTGCCTCTCAGGCAAGCGTTATAGAGCATCTCATAAATCAAGATATAATGTGATAGTGTCAACTCTTGCCCATGGGGCGTAACTTGTTGTTTGAAAGTCCTTGGGCTAAGTCTTGCCTCTAAGGCAAGAGTTATAAAATACCTCATAAATCAAGACACAATGTGGTAGTGTCAACTCTTGCCCATAGGGCATAACTTGTTGTTTGAAAATCCTTGATCTAAGTCTTGCCTCTAAGGCAAGAGTTATAGAATATCTCATAAATTAAGATACAATGAAGTAGTGTGAATTATTGCCCATGGGGCGTAACTTATTTTTTTTGGGAGGTCCTTGGGCTAAATCTTGTCTCTAAGACAAGCGTTATAGAGCATCTCATAAATCAAGACACAGTGTGCTAGTGTCATGTCTTGTTCATGAGGCATAATTTATTGTTTGGAAGTCCTTGGACTGAGTCTTGCCTCTAAAGCAAGAGTTATAGAACATCATTAAAAAAATTAAAAATAAATAAAGGTTGAGAAAAATGACCCAAAAAAATAATTAAAAATCAAAGAAAAATAAATAAAATAATTGAAGTTGAGAGGAGAAAAGAAAAAAAAATAAAGATTGAGAAAAAAAGGAAAAACAAAGAAAAAAAGATAAAAGAAAAAATAAAATAAAAAATAAAGGTTGAAAAAATGAAATAAAAAGATAAAAGAAAAAGAAAAAAAAAATAGAACTGAGAGGAGAAAAGAAAAAAAAATAAAGGTTGAGAAAAAAGAAAAAAACGTAGAAGAAAAAAATAAAAACAAAAAATTAAAAAAAAATAATGGTTGAGAAAAAAGAAAAAAAAGAGTAGAAAAATAAAAATAAAAATAGAAGTTGAGAGGCAAATGAGCATGTAGAGCTGTTTAAAAATATTTGAGATATAAAGGGACAAAAATATAGTTGTTCTATATATAAGAGGGATAATTTCAGAGACCTCCCTTCAGGTTTCGCTCTATCACACTCACCTCCCCCGTGGTTTATGATATTACACATACCTCCCTTATTTTTAATTTCATGTAACCATTCTTTAAACTTAATTAAAATAAATATAAATTAATTAAGATTTGACAAATCTACCCTTCTTTATATTAATTACATTATTTAATGAATATTATTAAAAACGGACTTATTTTAACAAATACTTTAAAAATAAACCAACAAAAAATAAATTAGTTATTCTTTTTACGAAACAAATTTCAATAGTCTTTGTATAATGTAAACTTAACTAATCATAATTTTGCAAATCAATTCACCGGTGATTTAATTCATCACGGCAACCCACCATTTTCGGCAACAACTTCTTATGAAAATAGACTCCCCTAAAAGAGAAAGCTAATGAGAATGATCAGATTTTTTTGATTAAGGATATTCGTGAGGCGTGAATCAAGAAGAAAAAAGATTCAACAAATAAAAATAAATCATTCAAAAATTTCCGATAAACGAATTTAAATTCGAGTTCTATATGATTTTCATTCTTGAAAGATGGGTATGATAATAAAATGTGTTTTCTTATTTTTAGTTTTAAATAGTTGTTAAATAAGTTAATTTTTTGATAATATTCATTGATATAAGTAAATTAATATAAAGGGAGGACAAATTTGTCAAATCATAATTACTTTATATATATTTTAAATAGGTTTAAAGAATGGTTACAAGAAATTAAAAATAAGAGAGGTATAAGTAATATTGTAAATCACGAGGGAGATGAGTGTGATAAAATCAAACCTGGAGGGAGATCTTTGAAATTATTCCTATATAAAAAGAAAGGTTATTTTTATAAGACTTTTTTTATAGGGGATAAAATTACAAAGTCACTCCCTTAGAGGGTCATTTGTATAGTTCACCCAAAAAAAATTCTTACTCTCCAAATTCACTTCCTAGACAAGTAAATTGGCACATAGAATTTTCTTTCACATGGATTAGACCCCACTAGAAAACCAAACCAACTCTTTCACACTTTGCTGCTTTCTTATAAATATTAATATTATATTATCTTCAATTCATTAAGTTGCCTGCTCGAATTTTTTATATGATTTTTTGTTTTCAATTCGTTTTTGCTTCAAATTTTTTCATGTTCACACTGTTTTAATACTACACTTGAAAAATATAATATCAAGCATAAAATAATATATTCAATGCTCAAAAGATGATTAAAAGTATTAAAATATGAGATAAATAATAATTAAATATATGTATTTTTGTCTGAACATCACTAATCTCTTGCGTCCACTTAGGCAAGCCATGACCACCAATTGCCTCCGAGACAAGATACTGATGCACATTGAATTTAATCTTTTGAAGCTTTCAAGCTATGCTTAACTGGCACTTGGATCAATGCACATCCATTATTCCATGAGGTCTTCAGTATTTGACTTTATTGAAATTGACACTAGCTAGTTGATGGGGTAAGCTAAGAAAGCAAATATATGTTGGAGCATAAATAAGGATATTCTATTAACTTCCATAGTGATTATTAGTAGCTAGCTTCTTGTCAAGTTATATATGTTCCACGCAGGGGTGTTAAAATGAACCCAATAACACATAATTCGCTTAGTTCATTCAATAATCCAGAATTTTATGGGTTGAGTTCATGATAATTAGATATTGGGTCAATTTTCAACCCATTTAAAATAATCTTGAGTTGAGCCCAATTAGATCTCAACTTCAACCCGCTTCTTTTTCGAAAATATTTTTTACTATTTGATTGATGAGTGAGAACACATTTTTAAAAAATATTTTTTTTATTTTTGATTAGACAGTAAAAAATATTTTTTAGGGGTAGGTTGGGGTAGGGGGCTGGGGTTATGGGGGGATGGTGGGGAGTGGGTGGAGTTACCAAAAATATTACTTTTTTTTATTTTTTTTTTAAATAAAAATTAAAAAATTGAGTTTTGGGTGGGATGGGGTGGAGGGGAGGGCTGGGTGGGGTGGGGTGTACCAAAAATATTACTTTTTCTTAATTTTTTTTAAAAAATAAAAATTATAAAATTGAGTTTTGGGTGAGGATGGAGGGGTGTGTGTGGGGTGGAGGTGTGTGGGGGGGAGGGTACCAAAAATATTATTTTTTTTAAAATAAAAATTAAAAAATTGAGTTTTTGGTGGGGTGGAGGTGGTGGGGGTAGGGGGGCTGGGGGGTGTACCAAAATATTACTTTTTTTTTATAAAAAATAAAAATTTAAAAAATTGAGTTTTGAGTGGGGTGGAGGTGGGGAGGGGGGATGAGGTAGGGGTATCAAAGTACAAAAGTATGTTAATATAAGTAGTAGTATTGATTAAATTAAACGGGTCAAATTGGGCGGGTCATGACCCAATTCAATTTTTAGCCCAATTTAACCCAACTCAATTCAACCCAAAATAAATTTCGGCGGGTCATGACCCAACCCAATTATAATTCAACCCATTTAAATCATTCTAATTTTAGCTCAACCCGACTATTTGACACCCCTAGCTAGTTCCACGTATAATTATAATGTAATTTTGTGTCCATACAGAAGACAATGGTGGAAAACAAAAGGTGGTAGCTTTTCTTCAGTTGTGGGGTAGCAGGAGCACTTAGGATTGAACAATGAGACATGGGGTGCTCACAACCTCCAAAACCAATGTATAACAATTGGATACACCAAAAAGGAGGTGAGAAACAAACAAGCTTAATGGTATTGCATGTTCCAGATTCTCTTTCGCACCAATATCAGATCACTTTTTATATATCAACATCAACTTTAAAATTCACATGACTGTTTTGTCTTTAAAATATCAGCCTTGAGAACCAGAACTAAATCAATCGAGATCCCAGAACCTTCCATCTTAAAATGGGATAGGCCTAATCCCAACAAACAGTGCAACTCTGTCTTTTAATTTTTTTAGTGGGGGGGGGGGGGGGGGTCGGTTTATAGTGTAACGAATCTTTGCCTATAAAATGACAGGACTTCCAAGCAAAATCAAGTGTGACTGCTATTAACAAGTTCAATAACAACATAATAATTTCCCAAGGCTTTTCAGTAGTGTTGAGACAGAAATGGTTAGTACAAGTTGTAATAAAATATTTACTTTTATCTAATTAGTCAATGGAGATTCAATATCTTTTTTTTTTTTAATCTTCATGTCCAATAACTTGTTTCCATGCATCTCACAGATGAGTTCGACAGTTGAAGATTCTGTAAACTACAAGGGTCTCCCTGCTGATATATCTAAAACTGGTGGTTGGGTGCCTGCAGCTCTTGTACTGGGTTAGTATTCCCTATTGCATATCAACAAAGTACTATTTTAATTTTTTCAACTCTAGTAGTACTCTTTGATGTTAACAACTAAGGAGAAAAATGTACATCACCTCATTACATATTTCGTCATGTTTAATTAAGATACTAAATACAATCTTCATTAAATGGTTCTTTTAACTGTGCAACGGTTGATATATGCTTCCCCACCTTTCTTTTTTCCCTGCAATAATCACATTTGTCATGCACAAAAATAGAACGGAAAATTAGGTTAGTCTTGAGGAGGATAAAAAACAGGCCTGGTTCATTCATGCAAATGCCATGAGATGACGTTCCATCAAAATCAGTATATATATATATATATATAATACAACTATCAACTTTTGCCCTCACTTAGAAGTGCGTGATCAATCTCCCCGATTATTAAATTACAGGCTAATTGGTATAATGATCTATGCTATACATTATATCAATTTTTACCAAAACATAAAATAAATTATCTGGTCAAACCAATTAAACTGCGCTAACAAATATAGGCATATACTGGGGGTGTGTTTGGTACGAACGAAAATGTTTTTCTATAGTGAACGTATTTTTCATAAAAAATGTTTCTCTCCGTTGATTTCTTACTTATTTTTTTATGTTGATTAGTGAGTGGATAATTTTATGAAAATTATTTTCTAATATTTGGTTGATGAGTGAAAAAATATTTTTCAAGAAATATTTTTTACTATTGGACTAGAGAGTAGAAAATATCTTTTAGGGGGTAGTTTGGGACTGTGGGAGTGGGATGGGGGTTATGTTGGGGTGGGGATGGGTGGGGTAGGATAATGGGTGGAGGAGGAGAGGTTGGTGTAAAGTGGGGGTAATGTAAAAAAATAAATAAATATATTTTTAAACAAAAATTAAAACTATTTTTTTTAAAAAAAATTAGGGGTGGGTGGGATAAAGTGGGAGGTGGGGTGGAGTGGGGGTGAAGGTGGAGTGGGGGAGGGGTAAGGTGGGGGTGGGGTAGGGTGAAAGGTGGAGTGAGTGGGGGGGGGGGTTTAAGGTGAGGGTGGGGTTTGTGGGCTGGGAGGGTACAAAAAAAATATTAAAATTTGTTTTTAAAAAAGTTAGGGTTGGGTGAGGGTGGGAGTGGCGGTAAAAAAATATTAATTTTTTTAAGAGTAGAGTGGGGGTGGGTTGGGGATAAAAG
Source organism: Jaltomata sinuosa (assembly GCA_003996215.1). Lineage (NCBI taxonomy): Eukaryota > Viridiplantae > Streptophyta > Magnoliopsida > Solanales > Solanaceae > Jaltomata > Jaltomata sinuosa. Next base: position 41,992 of record QJPP01005138.1, read on the forward strand.
AAATTGTTTTTTTTAAAAAAAAATAATTGGGGCGGAGGGGTGGGAGGTGGGGAAGAAAAAAATTAAAAAAAATTGTGTGGGGGTGAGTGTTTTGGTGGAGGTTGTGGGGTGGAGTGGGAGGGGGTGAGTGTGTGATTGTGGTGATTGTGAGGGTGGAGTGGGAGAGGGTGAGTGTGAGTGTGTGATTGTGAGAGTGGGAGGAGACAATACAACTTATTTTTTCTACTTTCATTAATTTTTCTTATTTTTAATTTATTTTTCTAAAAAAATTATTTTTAAATTTTTTTACTCAATCAAATATAAGAAAATAATAAAAAAATATTTCTAACATTCTCCTCCATACCAAGCACACCCTATAACTTAAATTTTATTTTTATTTTTATTTTGTGGGACCACCTTTGGAAATGCTTTATTGGTCATGTCATTTTCTGCATGACATATCATAAGTAGGGAGGTATTCCCATATGTTCGTGATTCGGACTGAGATAAAATTCTATTTATAACCTTTTGTACTCTTGTTCACCAAATATTAGTGAGTGTTTGGTCATGAAAATAAAATAAAAATTATTTTTATTTAAAATTTTTAGAATTAAAGATAAAGTTAGAGTTGTGTTTGATCTTACTTTTTTGAAAAGACTTTTTAACATTTAAAGTGTTCAATATAACTAAAAAGTGAAAAAGTGAGATATGAACAAAAATGAAAACAAGTATTTAGGTGTTTTTACTTTTTCAAATACAACTTTAAGTTATATTTAGAATTTTTATGACCAAATAATATTTTTTGAATAAAATAACATAATTTTTTAGAAAATAGTGCAAACATCTTATGGCTAAACGGGCCTAATTCCTCCGTTCTCATTTAGTTGCCACGACAAGATTTCACTCAATCTTTAACAAAAAAATTAATTAAGAGTATAGTTTTGACTAATATGTTTTTTATTAATTTTTTAAATCTTATCTATTGCCATTTAAGTCTAGAATAATTAATATTTAGGGTCTGTTTGAAAAATCACCTAGTAATTGAAATTAATGTAATTACTAGGGTAGTAATTACCAGCCTAGTAATTAAATCGACTTGTTTGGTTGCCACAAAGTAATTACAGTGTAATTATAAGTGTAGTGTTTGGTTGCACAAATATAATCACATGGTTATATTAAAATTTAATAAAAGCTAATTATCAAATATTAAAAATTTATACTAAACAAATAAAGGCCTTTATAAATGATATTAAATTAAGTATTTAATATATATATATATATATATATATATATATATATATATATATAGTCTTTTGAAATATATTAATGAATAAACATATATTCTTAACTAATATTATAAAAAAATAATTGATTTATATTTTTTAAATTACTACATTTTAATTAAATTAATCATAAAAACTTAAAGTACATGATTTTTAAGAACATCATGAAATGCATGTTTTAATACATATTGCAGAGAACAATTTATAAAACACATATAATACAAGTTTTATTCATGAATAATACATTTATCACACACTTTAATATACTTATAATACATTGTGCCAATTTCTTACCAAACAAGCATAATACATTTTAAAACACTTATCATACATCTATATTGCATGCATAATTCACTTTTAATATATAGTGCAGATTTATCATAGTATTGCTATAGGTAATAAATAAAAAGAATCACTAAAAACAGTAATTATTTATTAAAAAGTACTCACCCAAGTAGTTTTTTCATTTTTTTATTAACAAATAATATGCGAACAACTATATTTAGGGCCAATTTGGACATGCGATATGAAATCAGATTGATATGAAGTTGAAGTTTTGTTTGGACATGCAATTTGAATGTCTTAAATTATATTTTCTTTTCATAAATATGAAACCCCCACAATTATGAAAATTAGAGGTTTCAAATGAGCGGGTTGGGTTGAAATTGGAGAGATTAAAATGGGTTGAATTATTATTGGGTTGGGTCATGACGCGCAAGAATTTACTTTGGGTTGAATTAGATTGGGTTAAATTGGGCTAAAAATTAGGTTCGGTCATGACTCGCCCAATTTGACCCATTTAATCTAATCAATACTACTACTTATATTAACATATTTTTGTACTTTGGTACCCCCACTCCAGCCCCCCACCCCACCACCTCCACCCCACCCAAAACCCAATTTTTTAATTTTTTTTTGAAAAAATTAAAAAAAAGTAATATTTTTGGTACTCCCAAACTCAGCCCCCACCACCTCCACCCCACTCAAAATTCATTTTTAAAATTTTTTTTTAAAAAAAAATAAAAATAAATATTTTTGGTACCCCCAGCCCCCCCCCCCACCTCAGCCCATCTAAAACTCAATTTTTTAACTTTTATTTTTAAAAAAAATTAAAAAAAAGTAATATTTTTGATACCTCCCACCCCAGCCCCCTACCCCCCACCACCTCCACCCCACCCAAAACTCAATTTTTAATTTTTATTTTAAAAAAAAATTATAAAAAAGTAATATTTTTGGTACTCCCCACCCAGCTCCCCCCACCCCTTACCCCCCACCACCTCCACCCCACCCCATCCCCACCCCCACCTCTTACCCCCCACCACCTCCACCCCACCCAAAACTTAATTTTTTAATTTTTATTTTTTAAAAAAATTAAAATAAATAAATATTTTTGATAACCCCCCCCCCCCCCAGCCCCCCTCCCCCAACCTACTGCTTAGAAAATATTTTCTATTCTCTAATCAAAAATAAAAAAATATTTTTAAAAAATGTGTTCTCACTCATCAATCAAATAGTAAGAAATATTTTTCGAAAAAGAAGCGGGTTGAAGTTGAGATATAATTGGGCTCAACTCAAGATTATTTTAAATGGGTTGAACTCAAATGGGTTGAAAGTTGACCCAATATCAAATTATCATGAACCCAACCAATAAAATTCTGGGAGAGTTGAGCGGGTTATGTGTTATTGAGTTCATTTTGACACCCCTAATGAAAACTATCAAAATTTCTCTAATTCTTATATATTCAGTCTTACCAAATGAACAAACCATATAGTTCATAATAAAATATCAAAATATTTTAAGGCGCCGGAAAAGTAAATCGTATATCTTCATGTTTCTTTTACAAATAAATATTTGTGATTACAAATACTCAAATACACATAATTTTATAAAAATCCCATAGTCAACAATACTATAGTAACGAATTACTTTTAATATAATCTTTTCACATAGTACGAATAATCTATTAATGTCAAGCATGAGTTTTTTTTTTTTTTAAATATAAATTTATGAGTCAAGTTTTGTATTTTAAAAAAATTGAAATCATGATTTAAAATTCCAATCATATTTTTTTTAGAGAATTTTAGATTTAAAAAATCATGATTTCAAATTATGATTCTAAATAGTATGTCTAAACACTAATTTAAAATTATAATTTTATATCGCATGTCCAAACACAAGCTTAGTATAAAGTAAATGGGTACGGAGGGAGTCAAGTAGCTTCTAATCAAATATAATTAGTGAAATATTTAGGCATCATCCATGTTTCTTGTTGCGAAATTCACATGTGACATCCAATTTCCGTAGATCACGTGTAAAGTTACAAATAAAGCAAATAAATTATGAAAAGAGCTTTTGAAAATTATTTAACCATGTTCCCTTTCTTATTCTGGAACGCATGCACATGTAACATCCAATCTCTTTAATTCATGTTTCCTTTTTTCTATTCTTATTCTTTCATTTCTTTATTCGAGATGCGTGTCTTTTTATTTTTTCCCCTCATAATCTTGACCCTTCAGTTAATTTTTTGTGGGGCATATAATTCCGAGTTGACGATCATAGTAGAAAATATAACAAGTGATCATATAAAAATGAAACGTAATAATTGACATACTAACTAGTCAGAATTAAACTTTGACAGGGATTGAGATAAATGAAAGGCTTTCAACAATGGGGATAGCAGTAAACCTAGTTACATACTTGGGTGGTACGATGCATCTACCAAGTGCAGCATCAGCCAATATAGTGACAGATTTCATGGGCACAGCGTTTCTCCTCTGCCTCCTTGGAGGTTTTCTTGCTGATTCTTTCCTTGGAAGATACAAAACCATCGCAATCTTTGCTGTTATACAGTCACTGGTAATTAAAAATACTGCTACGTCGCTTTAATTTTAAAATTAAAACCTTTTAATATAATTACTTTTTGTTAAAGAGAATTAATGTTAGATTTGATTCAGGGAACTGGCATGTTAACAGTGACGACGGGTTTGCCACAGCTGAGGCCACCTCCTTGTCATCCTCATGAAAAGTGCAAACCAGCAAATGGATTCCAGATGGGAATTCTATACATGGCGTTATATCTAATAGCACTAGGTACTGGTGGCTTAAAATCTAGTGTGTCTGGATTTGGAACGGATCAATTTGATGAGAAAGATGACAAGGAAAAATCACAAATGGCGTATTTCTTCAACAGATTCTTCATATTCATCAGCATAGGGACATTGGCAGCAGTTACAGTGCTTGTTTACGTTCAAGATGAAGTTGGAAGAAGCTGGGCATATGGTATTTGCTGCATATCCATGTTAGTTGCTATCATAATCTTCTTCTCGGGTACTAAAAGATATCGCTACAAGAAAAGCTCCGGAAGTCCTATAGTCCAAATATTTCAAGTCATTTTTGCTGCTACAAGGAAAAGGAAAATGGATGTTCCGTATGATGTTGGCATGCTTTACGAGACCAATCTAGATGCTTCAAGAATCCAACACACTGAACAATTTCAGTTTCTGGACAAGGCTGCTATTGTAGCACAAGGAGATTTTGAGGACCATATTCCAAATCCATGGAAGTTGTGCACAGTCACTAGGGTGGAGGAAGTTAAAATGATGGCTAGGCTAATCCCAATTTGGGCCACAACTATCCTTTTCTGGACAACATATGCACAAATGATTACATTTTCAGTTGAACAAGCTGCCACCATGGAACGAACTGTTGGCAAATTCAAAATTCCAGCAGGCTCTCTTACTGTCTTCTTTGTCTCCGCCATCTTAATCACTTTGATTATTTATGACCGCTTTATCATGCCACTATGGCAGAAATTGAAGGGAAAACCAGGTAAACAGCAAATTAAATAGAGTATCATGAAATTGCTTGCCTTACAAGCTAATTAAAAAAAAAGGCATTTTAATTACTAATTTTTACAGGTTTTACCAGCCTTCAAAAAATAGCCTTAGGGCTTGTGCTTTCTACCATGGGAATGGGAATAGCTGCTCTAGTTGAGATGAAAAGGTTGTCAGTGGCAAAGCCTATGGGGCGCAACATGTCAACGTTTCCTATTAGTGTATTCTATTTGATCCCACAATTCTTTCTGGTTGGAGCTGGGGAAGGATTCATATATACAGGCCAACTCGATTTCTTCATAACACAGTCACCAAAAGGGATGAAAACTATGAGCACTGGCCTTTTCTTGACAACCCTTTCTCTTGGTTTCTTTTTTAGTAGTTTCTTAGTCTCTATTATCAAGAAGATCACAGGAAGCAATGGTCGTTATGACTGGCTTGCTGACAACATAAATTATGGAAGGCTTGATTGTTTCTATGGCCTTCTTGCTATATTGGGAGTCATAAACTTTGTGCTTTACCTAATTTGTGCCACATGGTTCAAGCCAAGGAAGTCTAAATCTGCCATAAACATGGAGACTATCAACAATGGAATTGTTGTTGATAACAAGTGCTAGGATTTAGTTTGTCATTCAGTTATCCTCTCTTACTTTTATTAGCTATTGTATAGTGAGAGGAATTCGTCTCGTCAATCTTTATATGTCCTTTCTATCTATTGTCTTTGGTGTTGATTGTATGATTTCACTTTTCCCTGTTGTGTTACTTTACTTTTGATAAGACATATATTTCATCTCTCTCTCTCTTTGTAATGCATTGAACAATGATGGAACAGTTTGGCCCAAAATGAAAAAATTTAGAAGTAACATCTGTAATTACGCTTAATAGCTACATTTAAAAAAAATTATGTTTTATAACTACACTTCACTTTTTATAGCATCTCTCTCCTTCTCTCCTTCTCTCCTCTCTCCCTCGCCTCTATCCCCCCTTTCCCTCTCTCACTCTCTCTCACTCTTGTTGCCTCTCCCCTCTTACTCTCTTTTTTATAATTACACTTCACTTTTTTGTTTTTATCCAGATATTTGTATGTTGTTTTTCGTATAGTATCATTTGTATCATTTATTTTATATTTGTATTTATAGTTGACTACATCATTTTGTATTTTATATATGTATTTTGATTGCATATTTGTGTTTGCATGTATCATTTATTTTTGTATCAATGAAATCAAGTAACTTTGATAGTTGTATTTTGTATTATGCATCATTTGTTTTTCATTAATATATTCAAGTATATTTGTTTTCTTGTATCATTTGTATTTTATATCTGATTCCTATGATCAGCTTCATATAATTGTAGTTTGTATTTTCTTGGATTTGTTCTTATACTGTTCTACATTATAACTTAATCGTAGTATTTGTATATTGTATATTGTATATCAATGAAATCTAATATCTTTGATACTTGTATTTTGTATTCGTTCATACAATTTTATTCGTTGATACACATTGTATTCGTTGATGCGAATTGTATTTGTTAATACAACTTGAACCATCCAAATACAAATGATACATTTGTATCAAACGATATATTTTGTATTTGTATATGATAGACTCATGAAAATACAAGTGATGCATATACCCTGTTTATATACAAATACAAATGATAAGTTTGATACATTTGTATAAGAGAGAGAGAGGTGAAAATACAAAAATACAAAGAGGGAGAGAGAGCGATAGAGGGGTACTGAAAATATGAAATACAAAGAGGGAGAAAGAGAGAAAGAGAGAGAGAGGGGATAGAATAGAAAATACAAAGAGAGAGAGAGAGAGAAAGAGAGAGAGAGAGGTGAAAATACAAAATATAAAGAGGGAGAGAAAGAGAGAGAGAGAGAGGTGAAAATACAAAATATAAAGAGGGAGAAAAAAGAGAGAGAGAGAGGTAAAAATACAAAATATAAAGAGAGAGAAAGAGAGAAAGAGAGAAAGAGAGAAAGAGAGAGAGAGAGATAAAAATATGAAATACAAAGAGAGAGAGACAGATAAAGAGAGAGAAAAAGGTGAAAATATAAAATACAAAGAGGGAGAAAGAGAGAAAGAGAGAGAGAGGGGGGTAAAAATATAAAATATAAAGAGGGAGAGAGAAAGAGAAATATGAAAACATAAAATACAAAGAGGAAAAGAAAGAGTGAAAAAGAAAGAAAGAGAGAGAGAGAGAGAGAGGGGGGGATTAAAGAGAAAGAGAAGGAGAAAGAGAGAGAAACAACGAGAGAGGCGAGCGAGATTTAGGAGAGACATGATGTAATGACCTATTCTGTCGTTACTGAAAATATCTGCAGTCAAGACAGGTGTCTCACATTTGTAATAAGTATTAGGATTAATTCTTTAGTATGAGAGTACATATATCAGGTCATACAATACTCCTATCACAAAGTTAAGTTGAAAGTTTCCTTACCGATTTAGTTTCTAGCTAAGTTCAAACTAGAGTCAACTTCAAACAAGGATTACTCCTAGAATATAAAGAGTTAGGGGTCCCAATACCCACCAAATTAAAGATCTCGAGTCCTCTTTCCAACGCCACCAACTATTCGTTAATCCTCTTCCCGAGTAAAAAGTAATGACTATTTTACTAAAGACTATCCGTGCTGAAAAGCTGAGGCCGCTGTAGCGGGAATTAGGGAGCTAGAGAGGTACCACGGTAGCGGCCGGCAGGCCGCTATACCGAAATGACGGGACTAGAAATGGATTTCATAATCCCATTCTCTCTTCTTCAGTTAAAAACGGGTTTCATAATCCCATTCTCTCTTCTTCAGTTAAAAACAGATGAGGGTTTCTCCAAAAACCCTCCTAGGCTGCTCCAAATCTTGAGAGCCATGGAGAGGGGAGATTTTTGCTAGGAAAGGGCAAAACCATGGATTTTGGGTCCATCTTCCGTCAGGATTCGCATTCACGGAGTCAGATTTTATTGTTTAAACCTCTGCACTGGATGCTTGGCATCCATGTAGGCTAGATTTTAATTGAGTAGCTGTAGACCTGTATTCCCTTGCATATTATTGTGTAGAATGACAGGAGGATTCATGCTTAGGCCTTCGGGCATGGAGTCTGGAGAAATCTTGTATTGTCTGGCTGGATGATTGAAATGGGAATGAGGGTGTTAGAGTAATGTGTTCTATTTTGGGTTTTTTATATTTGTTAATTGGAGTGTGATGCTAAAATCCAGGAAACTAGACTATTTGGGTAGATTTGGGGAACCAAAATTGTTGTGAGAAAATAAGTGGGTTTCGGGAATAGTTCAAGTAAAGAAAATAGGATAAAAAGGGAAGGGTTGGAGTCTCAATGTTAAGGATTGTCTTCTCTGAACTATTATTGTCTTTAAGGAAGGGTCCCAAAATTGATGTAGGGGCTATAAATGTGTCTAGAAGGTAAACTGGGAATTAGTCTTCAGACAAGATTTCAAGGTTGGGGGTTATGAACCCAATTGTTGGGTAGGTAATGGTTATTATTTTCCCAATACAAATATGTGTTCATGTAATCATAGCTTAGTATTGTACGTGTATTGCATGATTAGGGAATGGAATCGTGAATGTCTAATTATCTGGGTGTCAATTTTGTGAAATAAACTGGATTTGTTGATTGTTGGTTTACAAGTGTGTTTTGTTCATTAAATATTGAATTGTTGGATTGTGTATGCCATTCAGTTGGCTTGGGTACTACACCTGGTACGGGGTACTAATGGTTAGCTCGGGTACCACGCCTGGCACGGGATACTAACGGTTGACTTGGGTACCATGCCTGGCATGGGATACTAATGGTTGACTTGGGTAACATGCCCGGTACAGGTTCTATATTGGTTGGCTCGGGTACCACGCCTGGTACGGGTTAATTATACTTATTGATTGTATTTTGTCGATGGTTCCATGAGTGGACCGAGTTGATTTTTGGAATTGTAATTGTTGCATATTATTCCATGAGAGGCCGGGTAGTTACACATAAATGTGGGGTTGGTCCTGGTGTAGGCCTGAAATCGCATGTTAAACACTTATGTGTGGGTCTAGGGATCCTTGGTTGGTCCGGGTAAAATGAAAAGGGTATATGCTATTGTTATTTGTTCATTGCTTAAATGGTTGTTGAACCTGTTCCACGTGGATGATAAGTTAGAAGGAAGACTGAGAGTTTGAAAATATATATGGCTGGCTATCATTACATGTTAGATATTATCTCGGGGACTCTTGAGTGGTCCGGGCACTTGTAAGATGTAACGTAAGGGTATGTGGTCTAGTCATTGGGGAGTTGGGCATACTTCTGGTGGTGAGGTCATAGTGATTGACATTGAACAATGGAATGGTAGTCTGGGTTTGATCTTAGTTTGTCGGGTTGGTGTGCTTAAGCGATAATGTAGTTTCATTTGTAAACCAGAGTTACATGTTAAATGGCATAGATGATATCCTAGGGATCCTTGGGAGGTCTGGGTAGCTTGCAAGCTGTGACACAATTATACGTGGTCTGGGCACTTGAGTAGTTAGCCATGACTTATATGGTTGTTGAGTCTAGATGTTGACTGGGGGTCTTATTGATAGTCATATGGACTTGTTTCATGTTGTCTGGTAGTATTCTATTAGTGGCATACACTCGAATTTCCCATTTTTGACAAGAGTGATAGGCTGGCTAGCGGTGATGTCTGGGCTAGTTGGGTACAAGGCTAGAGGTGTTGTGGTGTATTTCTTGAGGGGTCCAAAATGGGTGAGCTTGGAGGGACTAAGGTTGCTAGGGAGTCAAGTTTCACTGGTTTAATAAAACAATGCTAGTATTCTGTTTGTGCCTGAATCGGCAAGATGCCAAGGGTAAGGAACCTTGGGGGGTTGAATACTCAAAAACTCATAGGTAGTCCATTATTGTAGGCTAAGGGCTAAGGGTCAAGGTTGTTGACTTAGGATCTTAAGCCAGGGTGACAGACCTACTAACAGGGTTAGTTAGTAATGTAAACTACGGGATTGAACTGGTAAGGTAGTCCTAGTGTTAAGTGTGACTTGAGAAGTCCTAGTGTTAACTGTGACTTGGGAAGTCCTAGTATTAAGTGTGACTTGGGAAGTCCAAGTGTTATGTGTGACCATTTGGCTTGACCAGGATAGAAGGGGAAATGCCTGCTAATGATGGAGTTGGCAGCGGAATGAGGTAGGGAGGCTTGGGATCGAACGTATGAGTTCTTAGTGTTAATATCATGGCGGGTAAAGGTGGATTATGAGAAACTGGTTCCTTGTAACTTACTGCATATTTTCTCTTGATTTTTTATATGATGGTATGCGGTGGATTCGGATCGACGGATGATACCTACCAGTACATGTTGTTTGTACTGATACTACTCTTGCTATACCTCTTTGGGGATAGTCTGATTGCAAGATCAATGATGTTTCATAGGTACATGATGATGGCGATCTCCAGCAGCTTCTACTCTTCAATTCTATGGTGGAAGCTGTGTCTTCTTTTTATTTATTAGTACTTATCTGTAGTAGCTATTATACCTGCTTAGACTAGATCCTAGGGAGGGTAGAATTCAAATGTTGTAAAGGATATTCCTGAAATCAAAGTAGTAAACATTTTCCTGAGTTAAAAAGGAGGTTATTTTATGGTTTTACTTTGTTTTCCGCATTACCTGTTGGATTGGGTGGTAAGGGTTCTCCTATCTAGGTGGATTAGAGTAGGTGCCCGCACAACCTGATAGTTAGATCATGACAAATGGTATCAGAGCCTAGGTTATCGGTCTCCCAGTACAAGAGAAAAATGTCGAATAGAATCCTGCGGATTAGTGTGTTGAAATCCACATCTAATCTTTGGGAAGCTATGAAACATTATAGGAAATATCTCTCTTCTTTCATTCCTTTCGCGCGGTTTGTTACTTGCTTGTATGGGTTGAGTCCAATTGGTATCTCTCGATTCTAATTGGTATCTTGACAAGTAAAAAGAATGTCATTTGACTTCGATTGAGATGACACAAGCAAGGAAAATTGGAACAAAGAAGGTTTCAATTGGTATCTCGCCTGGAAGGCTATGTAAAGGTATGGATGGATCTGCTAATGGTCATCCATGAGGCAAATAAAAGGTAATAAAACTGATTTGATTGAGTGTTGAAGCTTGAGACTTGTGATTGTATGCACTGTATTGTTTGAATGACTGCGAATGTGTGGTGTGTAATTGCTTGAGTTACTTTGAAAATTGTGGTTAGTGAAGAGTCTTAACTTGGTTGTATGTGATTGGCTAAAGGGTTAACTGTTATGTGATTTAACTGAAATTCTGTGCTAATTTTAGGGCTTACCGTTGGTAAAGATAGCAAGGGGACAAAAAATATGACTGTAGGAAAGCTCCGGTTTTAGGACAATCGGGATTGGTTGGAACTATGGGAAAAAGGGTCTAATCTTGTGTGATAGCGGGAATGTGATGTTATGAATAACTTTCTGGTGTGTTTCATAACTAATTTTATGATAATGTGGTGCTAAATTCTCAATTATGCATAGTTGGGGTTGGTCTTGAGGTTATGTTTAAGACCATAAAGAGATTTTATGTGTTAATATTGAAGATAGGGAAGGGGAATGAGGGAATTTTGCAGAAAATGGTAATTTTTTTGAGTTGCTACTATTGGGGGTTGCCATAGCGGTGTGCAAGTCGCTATAACGGGATGGGCAGGGTAGGATCCCTGTCCTATTTTCATCAATTTTGTTTTTCATTCTCGGGTTATTTTAAATCGCTAGTTGAGCTGTGAGCTAGTGCATGAATTATAAGGATTAACATCCATGTGCAATAAAAGGAATGGGTAGATATGGTATTACTTGGTTGTTATTTTTCCTTGAGTGATTGAGACATGTTGGGTCAGTAATTTAACTAATTATAAGCTAGTAGGCTAAATAAGCATAGCTTGACCTCGGGTGATAACTAAAATATTAGTTAGTTATAAATGACTGATTGATGAGGGTTAAATAGACTAATGTAAGTGGTGGTGGAGAATCTATGTGTTAATGAAACCCATAGTGGTGTGTTGGCTAGTGGTTATACTTTAGATGGTCTATTCTTATGCGTTGATCATAGAAGGGTGAAAAAGGTCATAAGGTAGATGTCCCAAAGGGAAAAAACGGTGTAGTGTTTGGTGATGCTATGTTCTTTATATCATTGTTTAGGGTGTAACTGCCCAGGTTAAGATTTTCCTCGGGTTGAGAGTTAGAATTGTAAGGCTAGGCTAGTCTTGGATAAAATCTGAGCAAGGTATGGTCTAGGAAAATTCGGGAATGGATTGAGTAAGTATAGTAAAGTTTAGATTGATTTGATGTTAGCTAAGGGTATAAGGAACCCGTAGGAATTTTCAAAATAGAGTTTGGGTTAGTAGAACTCCGGGTATTGTGTTTAACATAAAGGGATTAGTACGAAATGTCAAAATCTGGGTATTGTGTTGTAAAATTAGCCAAATTGAGACTGTCTAGAGTTACTGCCTCACCTATACCGCTATAGCGGGAGGCAGGGAGCTACCGCAGTGCCGCTATAGAGGGAATTTTCCCGCCATAGCAAGGCCGCTATAGCGGATTGGGTCACCACAGTGGGTTTCGATTCCTTGTGGCATGGAAAATTATTTTGTTCATTATGTGTGAATATCTTTCGCTCTGGTATTTTGATGTGTCCCTAAACTTCTTGGGCACTCAAGAAGGAGTAATCTAATTGGTCTCGTACAGCTCGAAGGAAGAAATTCCTTGATAGAGCGGGATCAAATTAAATTTTGATTGAGTTTGGGTACACTAAGGGATTTGAGAGTTTCGGTGGTCTACGTAAGGCTACATTTATGCTGTCATGGTAGAGCATTAAGGTTCAAGGGGATGGTTTATTCTTTTCCTTCTGCCTTAGAGATCGTTCGTGGATGAACTATAGGTAATTTGGTATCTGTTGTAACGACCTGTTTGGTCGATACTGAAAATATCTGCAGTCAAGACAAGGGTCTCTCATTCGTAATAAGTGTTAGGATTGATTCTTTAGTATGAGAGTATATTTGGTATGTACTAAGGTCATACAATACTCCTATCACAAAGTTAAGTTGATAGTTTTCTTACCGATTTAGTTTCAGGCTAAGTTCAAACTAAGGTCAACTTCAAACAAGCATTCCTCATAGAATATAAAGAGTTAGGGGTTGCAATACCCACCAAATTAAAGATCTCTGAGTCCTCTTCCAAAGCCACTGACCGTTTGTTAATTCACTTCCCGAGTAAAAAGTTATGATTATTTTACTGAAAACTATCTGTGCTAAAAAGCTGAGGCCTCTATAGCGGAAATTAGGGCGCTATAGTGGTACTGCAGTAGCAGCCGGCAGGCCGCTATAGTGGAATGACGGGACCAAAAAGTCCAGAAACATGTTTTATTATGCCATTCTCTCTTCTTCAGTTAAAAACAGATGAGGGTTGCTCCAAAAACCCTCCTAGGATGCTCCAAAGCTTGGGAGCCATGGGGAGGGGAGATTTTGGCTAAGGAAGGGCGAAACCATGGATTATGGGTCCATCATCCATCAGGAATCGCATTCACGGAGCCAAATTTTATTATTTATACCTCTGCAGTGGATGCTTGGCATCCAGGTAGGCTAGGTTTTAATTGAGTAGCTATAGACCTGTTTTCCCTTGCATATTATTGTGTAGAATGATTGGAGGATTTATGCTTAGGCTTTCGGGCACGGAGTCTAGAGGAATATTGTATTGTCTGGATGGATGATTGAAATGTGAATGAGGGTGTTAGGGTAATGTATTTCATTCTGGGCTGTTTATATTTGTTAATTGGGGTGTGATGCTAAAATCTAGGAAACTAGACTATTAGGGTAGGTTCGGGGAACCAGAATTATTATGAGCAAATAAGTGGGTTTCAGGAATAGTTCAAGCAAAGAAAATAGGATAAAAAGGGAAGGGTTGGAGTCTCAATGTTAAGGACTATCTTCTCTGAACTATAATTATCTTTAAGGAAGGGTCCCAGAATTGATGTAGGGGCTATAAATGTGTCTAAAGGTAAATTGGGAATTAGTTTTCAGACAAGATTTCAAGGTTAGGGGTTATGAACCCGATTGTTGGGTAGGTAATGGTTATAGTTTTTCCAATGAAAATATTTGTTCATATAATCGTAGCTTAGTATTGTACGTGTATTGCATTCTTAGGGAATGGAGTCGTGAATGTCAAATTATCTGGGTGTCAATTATGTAAAATAAACTGAGTTTGTTGCTTGTTGGTTTACAAGTGTGTTTTGTTCATTAAATATTGACTTGTTGGATTGTTGATGCGCCCAAATTACACCTCCTTTTAGAAGCATAAATCAGTCGTTGTTCAGGTATAGAACCCAACAAAGGTTGGGGTCGATCCCACAGGGAATATGGAATGATTAGGGTCAATTATGTTTTCTCGCGCTCTTAGCCGTTTATTTCCCTACAAGAGGGGTTTAGAGTAACAAGTAGTAATCGTATTTCAAATTCGGACAAGTAACAAAGTAACACTTTTAAGTGTTGTAATCAATGAGAGAAGAGACTAGGGTAGTGTTCCCCATGAGATCATAACTTAGTAAGCATTATACTAGCAATCTATTCTGGTGCTTAGCATGAAAGATCGGTAAGTTAGGTTCACCTAAATGGTTGGTCCCCTAGATGGATGAATTTCACCATGCGCCTTGGTCCGGTCGCGGGTGTGTGCTTTACTAACCCTTACCCTTGATCCCAGATTAGCTATTCCCGGACAAGGTCAAGCTATGAGTTTAGGGTTGATAGCCTCAAATCTCCATTGTAACCAACCCTTTTCCCATGCATTACCTCCTTGGTCTGGCAAGTAAGAATAAGGCGAGTTCTAACGTTTGCAACCGTTAAAAATCAATCAAAGCGAAGGGAAGAGCAATACATGCATAAACACCATCTTAGAGTTTCTAAGTACTTTGCCTACTTCGTTAGTCCTTCATGGTTCCCACAACCCTAGTTGTGGATTTAGCTACTCATGGTTGTAAGAAGATAACCAGATTTAGATGAAGAGATGATGATTATAACTTATAAGAACAAGTAAAGAAAACCAAAAATCTTGAAACCTCAAGAAACACTTCAATAAATCAAGAACAATCTTTGAATCCTCAAAACTATGTTATGATGTCTCACAAAACGTAAATAATTCGTAAAAATATCGAACAATTGAGTAACAATCAAAATAAAATCTAAGGGAAGGTATTTATAGACAAAAAAGACCGAATCCTAACTAATTTAGGAAAGCTGGACGCGGTACTTCCGATGGGCAACCCCACAGGCCGTCGTGGTTGTGACTGGCATCGTTGGTGCCCATCAGACTTCTTTCACATTGTGTCTCTAGGCTTCTACCTTGTTTCCACGGGCAAATGCAATGGGTCATCGTGGTTGCCACGCCCATCGTGACCAGCTCATCGGGTCTCAGCTTGCTTCTACAATTGTGTCTGGCTCATTTTCACGGGCTCTGCGACATCCCAGCATGTCTCTCACAGGCATCATGGAAGCTCGTCTGACTTAACTTAGCAGCTTCCGTTCCACTGGTCCAGTCCCACGGGCAAGTGTGATGGCCCGTGGCAGGAGCGACGCCCCTCATGGCAGAGCGTGGAAGAGGGTTTGGCCTTTAAGTTCTTCTGGTCTATTCCAACGGCTTCTCCCTCAAGCCGTGGTGGATCCCACGCCCGTGGGGCATGTCTTTTCACCCAAAAATCTGCAACTTTTTAATCTTTTTATCTTTTCAATACTTTTCCCTGTACATGTAACAAACGACATCAAATCCAATAAAACACACTTAAAAACTCCCAAAATCCTTAGTTTTAAGCGTCAAAAGTGCTGTGAAATCCCGGCACATCAACACCCTCAACTTAGAATATTTGCTTGTCCTCAAGCAACAAATGAAAACAAAAACTAAAATGACGCTTAAGTAAAAAGAAACTAGGAACTACAGCAGAAACATGGTTCAATCCACAGAATCAATACCCACTCCATATCAGTTCAAAAAACTAGTGCATCTATTCCAGTTATCAAAACAACACAAGAAGGATCCATGGAGGACAACAAGATATTCATGAGCAAAGTAGCGTACACAGAAGACATTTATACCAATCAATTAGCAATCACAGTCTACTCTGGTTCCCTCACAACAAAGAAGTCCCGCTCTCACAGAAATGCATTCAACAAACAGGGACTAGGAATATGCTCACTCTCGCAAACAAATTCAAGCTGGACATGCACAATACCATAGGCTTTCCCTTATTTTCTATGCCTTGTCTTTTGAACAGTTTGGTTAAGATCACTATAGGACTTTGTTAGGCTTGTAATGTAGGCTCAAGGATGGAAATGGTATATCTGGGTAACAATGACTATGCCCTCCTTGACACTACAATTACTCCTTTATTATCCACTTTTCAGACCTCAAAGTTTTCCTCCTTTATTCTCCTTTCTTGTTACCTTTTTGTTTTTATCAAGCTTCGGGTATGGCTTTTAATGCAGTTTTGCACCTTTGTTTTTCATCTTTTTATTTTATTTTTTCTTTTTCTTTCTCTTTTTTTCTTTTTTCTTTTGTAGCACACAAACCACACCCGTTCTCTCCCTTTTTTAATTCTAACCTAATTTTTTCATACCCAAAACTTCCTATCTACCCTTACAGTAGCCACCCTCAACTTAGGCGTTTAGCCTGAGTTGAGGTGCACAATGTCCAAGAAGGGACCAGGGCCAAAATAATGGTTTATAAGAAACAGGGAAGGTGTAACACCCTAAAAATCTTAAGCCAATACCCGAACCTTTTCCATGAGTGTAATGATCATTTTCCTAGTGTGGTGAGTTCTTTGGATGCGAATCATGTTCATAAGAAACTCCTATCATCAAGTTAAGTTGCAAACACCTCAACCAAATGAGTTTTCATGTAAGACTAAACTAGGGTCAACTCCAAATGACCATTTCTCCTAGAATATAAAGAGTTATGTGTCCTAGTACCCACCAAATTAAAGATTTTTGAGTCTTCTTTGTAACATCATCGATCACACATTAAATTGATTCCGGAGTAAATAGTTATGGGTATTTTACAGCAGCACTATCAGTGACCACAGACGGGATGACGATCTGTGAAATAGAAATACGGTCCATACTGTGACTCATGAAAACAGACCTGAACCTTAAAATTTTCACCATCAAAACCACTGGTCGGTCCATGACCTATAGACCAAAACCACAGTCCATGGAGTGACCCGTGATTTGTCAAAATTCACCTTTTCTTCCCTAGTTTCCATGAGTGACTTGACGGATCATTGTTTCGAATGATGGTCCATACTGTAACCCATGGAATCACCTTTAGAGAGGTACCAAGTTCTCTAAATTCCATGAGTGGGTTGATGACCCGTTAACCCATTCCATGACCCGTCAACCCATCAATAGAACCTCCAATTTTAGTTTTTCTAATTCATTCATTGTGGGTAAATTAGTCTTTTCCCCCACCTTTTAACTCCTATAATAAGTCATATTAGGCATATTCAAGGGGTATTTACTCATACTAAGTTAAATTTCTCCTCATTCCTTAAAATCTAACCTTAAGAAGAAAGAAAAGAATTCTTCTCTTAAGCTCCAAGGCCTAAGGTTCCTTCTTCAATCCCCCATCCTCAAGTCCCAAGTTAGGAAAACTTTAAGTTCAGGTATGTGGGTATTCAATAAAGGATTTATTTCACCCTTATGCCTACAACCCCCAAGCTTTTACTTTGATTTATCAATTTATGAAATTAGGGTTCTTACCCAAATTGGGAAAAACTTATGTATTCATTTTTAAACATAAATTCTTGGTTTCTCATCTCTTACCCATGACTTATTTGAGATTCCCTAAGTGTTTTCAAAAGCCCATGCATTGAGAATGAATTCTAGCATGATTTCACTAAATTGCATATTTTCAAGTAAAATTGGCATGTTTAGATAACATGACCTCAAGCATTATGAAATTGCATATCTAATTCTTCAAGTTATGAATTTAGAAAGAAAAGTATATTTTGAATTATGGATATACTAAGCTTTAAGACTTATGAATTGAGATTTTCATGACATCGTATATGTCCATATGATTTTCAAACAGTTTTGGCATTAGATATGTCATAAGTATTATATGAGCTATATGTATGTTTTGGGAGTAGTATTTAGCACTGAGCGATGAGAGTTCTAGACCCTTCAAGTCCAAAACTATGTTGCCAGCGTAGGTTAAGAGGGTCCTCATTAGTTGAGAGTATCTCCTTGGGTTTATGAAAGAGGGTCCTCGTTAGTTGAGAGTGTCTCCTCGGGTTTATGAAAGGGGGTCCTTGTTAATTAAGAGGGTATCCTCGGGTTTATGAATGAGGGTCCTCGTTAGTTGAGAGTGTCTCCTCGGGTTTATGAAAGTGTTTCCACGCTGTGACATGTATGGTGCCCCGTTCCTTGGCAAGGTTTAGGGCAGCTTTTCTAACTAGGGTTATATAGTTGGATTTCATGTAGCTCACATAGTCTTTTGTCGGTTATAAGAAACTCCCGTATTAAGATTTTCAAGCTTTTAAGTTATATGATATTCTATTTTGAAGCTTGGCTTATTATTTTACGACTTATATTCAAATTTTGATCTTTACTTATGATTTCTTCTATTTATACATGAACTCAATTTTAAGCATGCTTTCAAGTATATTTTATCATGACATATGCATATCTCACATACTCAGTACATTCCATAGTACTGACCGCATACCTCTTTGTGCTGCATCCTATTATGATATAGATTCTGTAGCCCGCTCCCAGATTCGTGGCTAGTAGATCAGCAACACCTCCAGCTAGCTTGGTGAGTCCTCCTCCTTCGAGTACTTGGAGTTACCTTCATTCTAGACTTTTAGTTCTTTTATTCAGTTTTCAGTATTTAGAGTTAGCTGGGGGCTTGTCCCAGCAGCTTGTCAGTAGTAGAGGCTTTCAGACATAGAATCAGATATTCAGTTTAATTCAGATTGTCATTTTTAGACTTATATTTATATGACAGATCAAGTTGATCATTACTTCAGTTAAGCTTTCTTTTCTTATGTTTTGTTCAGTTTATAAGTCATGTTGATGCCAGAGGGTTATCTTGTAATCACCTGTGATCTTGGGTCTCATGTTATGTCTAGGGGGTAGGTATGTCTAGGGGGTAGGTTCAGGACGTGACAAACTTGGTATCAGAGCATCAGGTTCAAGAGTCCTAGGGTGTCTGCAAGCCGCATCAAGTGGATTCTCTTTCATGGGTGTGAAGCGCGCCACACTTATGAGAGGGAGGCTATGAGGTGTCTTAGGAAAAACTTCACTTCTTTCATGTTCAATATCGTGCGATAGAATTTAACTCTATTTATTCTCCAAATTTATGCATTGTCCCAATTCCACCTGCTTTACCTCATATTTGCGGTGCCAGAAGTAGTAAATCTCAGATTATCTATCAGCAAGGTGCTCTCAGATTCTCTTCCAGAACCTTGTTACTAATTATTCCGTAAGAGGGGAAAATATGTACCTAGATCCTTGGGTAGTTTTTCCACCCGACAAATGTTATGTAGTAAGCCATTAGTAGTAGAATGAACCTAGAGCCAGAAATATGAAGTCAGAAGTATAGTAGCCTAGACGGGAGAATGATAGTTGATTGGAGTATGCATTTAGAGTTGTTTTTTTTTAGATAGGTAATGGGATGATACATCCCTTGGAGTGGACTAAAGAGCGGTAAATAGTTGTACTAGTATAGACCAGGTATAGGATGTGAATGGAAGGGAGATAGTATGAGAGTGAGAATGATAGTTTTGTGATATGTACAACCTCTATATGAGATAGAAAGGTGGAGGCCTAGACTTTTAGGTAAGGGAGAGCCTTAGACTATAAGAGGAAGTGTATGTTCAGATTAACTCCTAAAGTTGTGTTTTCTCTGTTAGATTAAAGTGATCAGAGTTCCGTTTAGAGGTTAGCGAGAGGTCCACAGACTTAGAATGTAGCATGAATCTAAGGGGGAGATGGTGGGCTGTAGAATCAGTCAGATTTTGGAGACTCCGGTAGTGATGCTAATGGGTGTCAGAATGAAGTTAGAAGGGGTGTAGAGACTTATTTCTATCCTAGCATCTTAAGTATACTTCCCTCATTACAACACCCTATTCATGTCTTGTAATCCAGTGCCTTGGTCTTAATTCAAACCCACTGACTTCATGCAAGTTCACGCCCTTACTCAGTTCTTAGAACAGACAGAAATTACTCCAAACAGCGATTCCAATCTTACTCTATTATTCTACGAATTCCAGCTTTACACCATGATACTTGTCATATATGAAAGCTCATGTCTCACACTATGCTCAGCTTTATATACTCAATTCTGAAGATATGCCTTAATGGATAATGAATATATATACATCATATATATGCTTATATCAGATTTCTCAAATAATTCATGCTTGTGATTTCCTTACTCTAACAATGCTTTGTAAGTCCAGGATGTGAAACACTCATGCCTTTTCACTCGACTTCTCATACCTCACCTAGAGTGGCTAGATCAAGCTAAGTATAAGTCAAGTTTGATTAGTATTTCTTCATTCGTGATACTCATGCTCCCACTCTACTCCTTCAACGATTTTGGCTCATGTTTTCATAGGTGTTAGTGGAGGAAGCTAAGTAGTTTCTTAGATATGAAGTAGTAGATGTTTCCTTTTGGTGTGCTTGTTCTACCTTAGATTCTAGGTGTGGATGAATTACGGGGCGAGGATCATTCATGCGTAATAGTTAGATGAGAAATTTTGATGTGCCTCTTTGTAGGGAGTTCTTGAAGTTAAAGTTTCTAGACATGCTAGAGAAAAGGAGAAAAGTCTTGGATAGTGTGAACTACAAAACCATAAGGTGACCATATTCATAAGCTTGAATGTCGTGATAAATACTTAGGGGCCTTTGCTTTGTGCAACTAGTGACCCTTTGATTAGGATCTCAAGGTTAGTTGGTTGTTGTGATAAGAAGGAATACTATTCTATGGAGATATTCTAGACGCAAAAGATTTATTTGAGATAGGCTTAAACATGGAGAAAGAAGGTAGTTAGACTCAGACCTTAGTATCTATATGTGTGCTGGTGAGTATTTTTAATTTCATGGTAAGTGTGGTATTTAGAAGATAATAGTTTTCCCTTGTAGCTACTCCTCTTATTTTTATGTTCCTTTCAGCTAACTACGATTTATAAGAATGTGTTCGTTCTTTATGAGTTTAAGCTAAGTCCCTACTCTCACTCCAGACCAGTTATCATGTTAGATATCCAGTTTCATATCCTATCGGTGTTCTTATACTCTCAGTATGCATATAGGTCTCACGAATCCATCTCAGCTCATATTTCAGATAGAAATCAGTTACCATGTTAGTACTCCAGCTTTTAGAACTCAGTTAGTGAGATTACATATCTTTCCCTACCACCTTAGCCTAGTTAGTCTTTATTTGAGGATGAATGATCCCAATGGGGAGATATTGTAACACCCCAAAAATTCTAAGCTAATACCTGAACCTTTTCCATGAGTGCAATGATCATTTTCTTAGTGTGGTGAGTTCTTTGGATGCGAATCATGTTTATAAGAAACTCCTATCATCAAGTTAAGTTGCAAGCACCTCAACCAAATGAGTTTTCATGTAAGACTAAACTAGGGTCAACTTCAAATAATCATTTATCCTAGAATATAAAGAGTTAGGTTTCCTAGTACCCACTAAATTAAAGGTTTTTGAGTCTTCTTTCTAACGCCACTGATCGCGCATTAATCCGAGTCCGGAGTAAAACGTTATGGGTATTTTACTGTAGTACTATCAGTGACCACGGACGAGATGATGACCCATGAAACAGAACTACGGTCCGTACTATGACTCGTGAAAATAGACCTGACCCTTAAAATTTTAACCATCAAACCACTGGTTGGTCCACGACCCATAGAAAAAAACCACAGTCCATAGAGTGACCCATGATTTGTCAAAATTCAGCTTTTCTTCCCCCGTTTCCATGAGTGACTTGATGGGTTATCATTTTGAACGACGGTCCATCCTGTAAACCGTGGAATCCCCTTCAGAGAGGTACCAAGTTCTCTAAATTCCATGAGTGGGTTGATGACCCATCAACACCTTCCACAACCAGTCAACCCATCTGTAGAACCTCCAATTTCTATGTTTCTAATTCATTCATTGGGGGTAACTTAGTCTTTTCCCCTACCTTTTAACTCCTATACTAAGTTGTTTTAGGCCTAGTCAAAGGGTATTTACTCATACTAAGTTAGATTTATCCTCATTTCTTCAATCTAACCTCAAGAAGAAAGAAAGGGATTCTTCTCTCAAAATCCAAGGCCTAGGGTTCCTTCTTAAATCCTCCATCCTCAAGTCCAAAGTTAGGAAAGCTTCAAGTTCAGGTATGTCGGTATTCAATAAGGGATTCCTTTCACCCTTATGCCCAAAATACCCAAGCTTTTACTTTAATTTATAAATTTATGAAATTAGAGTTCTTACCCAAATTGGGGGAAACTTATGTATTCAGTTTTAAAGCATAAATTCTTGGTTTCTCATCTCTTACCCATGACTTATTTGAGATTCCCTAAGTATTTTCAAAAGCCCACGCATTGAGAATGAATTCTAGCATAATTTCACTAAATTGCATGTTTTTAAGTAAAATTGGCATGATTAGATAACATGACCTCAAGCATTATGAAATTGCATGCCTAATTCTTCAAATTATGAATTTAGAAAGAAAAATATATTTTGAATTATGGCTATGCTAAGCTTTAAGACTTATGAATTGAGATTTGCATGAAATCGTATATGTCCATATGATTTTCAAATAGTTTTGGCATTAGAGTCATAAGTATTACATGAGCTATATGTATGTTTTTGGAGTAGTATTTAGCACCGAGCGATGAGGGTTCTAGACTAGCGTAAGTTAAGAGGGTCCTCGTTAGTTGAGAGTGTCTCCTCAGGTTTATGAAAGTGTGTCCTCATTAGTTGAGAGTGTGTCCTCGAGTTTATGAAAGTGGTTTCACGCTATGACATGTATGGTACCCCATGCCTTGGCAAGGTTCGGGGCAGCTTTGCCAACTAGCTAGGGTTATATAGTTAGATTCCATGTAGCTCACATGGTCTTTTATCGATTATAAGAAACTCCCGTATAAAGGTTTTCAAGCTTTTAAGTTATATGATATTCTATTTTGAAGCTTGGCTTATTATTTTATGACTTATGTTCAAATTTTGATCTTTACTTATGATTTCTTCTATTTATACATGAACTCAGTTTTAAGCATGCTTTCAAGTATATTTTATCATGACATATGCATATCTCACATACTCAGTACATTCCATAGTACTGACTGCATACCTCTTTGTGCTGCATACTATTATGATATAGATTCTGTAGCCCGCTCCCAGATTCGTGGCTAGTAGATCATCAACAACACCTCTAGCCAGCTTGGTGAGTCCTCCTCCTTCGAGGACTTGGAGTTAGCTTCATTTTAGACTTTTAGTTCTTTTATTCAGTTTTCAGTATTTAGAGTTAGCTGGAGGCTTATACTAGCAGCTTGTCAGTAGTAGAGGCTTTCAGACATAGAGTCGGATATTCAGCTTAATTCATATTGTCATTTTTAGACTTATATTTATATGACAGATCAAGTTGCTCATTACTTCAGTTAAGCTTCTGTTTCTTATGTTTTGTTCAGTTTTTAAGTCATGCTAATGTCAGAGGGTTAACTTGAGATCAGTTGTGATCTTGGGTCCCGTGTTACGTTCAGGCGTAGGCTCGAGGCATGACAGAAGGTGAACAGGCTAACAACAAAAGGAATTAACTTAGGCTCACATTCAAGGATTAAAGGGAATCCTAATTTCATTTGGTAGGTCATTTGGCTTAAGTGGACTCATTCAAAAATGGCCTGTGATCATATCCTAACCAAACCATTCTACAACCATAGCAAGACTAACCACGAAAGTTCTAGATTGATACAGTAAAACAAGAACAGATACTAATCAGCTCACTCATACATGGCACAAAGTTTAGACTACAGATAAGCTAACTATCAGTTCATGCTTTCGCTTAAGCTACTTATCACAGTTATATACGTGCTGTCATTTACAAATACATCAAGGTCAGTCCTAACACTTATTGCACAAAATTTTTGGGGGTCTCCCTTTTTCACAAAATTTTCTCAAAACAAGACCATGGCTGCATTCAGTTCCTACTTTTCTTCTACAAACATACATCCTATTCTAAACATGCAGGTTCAACAGAAATTAAATTTCCTTAGGGAAAGAACATAGGCAAGAAAACCCTAAGGACGCGTGTATCTGATCAACGCTCAAATCGTGCTCTCCAATTAGGAGGCCACAACGATTGTGCAACAAAACCAAATTTATAAACCCAACGGATGTCAGGGTCGTACCCAAGGGACTTGACTTAGCCAACTAGAGATTGTATGCATTTATTTCATGGCGAGAGTAATTGCTTAAACAAAACAGGTAAAAAGATGGGGGGAATTGGGAAAGTTGTCACTAGTAACATAATTCAACAAAAAGCAATAAAACTAAAGATGGGTGTACCAAGTGATTTAGAAGACTAGGGATGCATATCCGATGGGGCATTAGCTATAGAATGGGGTAATCATTAATTCACTTCTACTCTCACCTATTGACATGAATAGCATTGGTCATAGGTGTGGAATGCTATCTCTCGATCAACATCCACATTTTCGATGATTTTGGTTAGAACATAATCGGTGTGATAAATAATCAGCCAACATTAGCTTGGGGAGGTCGTCCTATTTCTAGCTCAGACCCTTAAATGGGAGATTCCTACAATTAGATCTATTCCTAGTCTCCAATCTAGATGGATTCCCAAGTACCCACTAGCAATTTTTTCATCCACAACTATTAAATTCTCTCCCGAGCAATCACATAGCTAAGTAATGTAAATTAATGTTTGCAACCACCAATTTTAGGATTAAAACTTGGTGAAATTACTATACCCATGTCAAATAAGCAATTATAAAGGTTAATTAACAATACCCATACCTATTAGCTAAGCACCCATCATCAATACACCCCTAGACAAGAGAATTTAGCCACTCATAGTAGGAGAAGAAGAGATACCATCTGGGTAAGTCAAATTCCCATCCATTATAGCTGAATCTCAAGTTCTAGAATCAAATTAGGCACACAATTTGTTAACCAAGAGATTTGGATTGAAATCCTCTTCTCAATGGAGGTGGAAAATTATTTACAAAGTAAAAAACTATTCTCTAAGAATCAGGTCTGAAGTATTGTCTATACAAATTGAGCCTAAAATATCCTTTTATATGTTCCCAAGTCATCATATAAAATTAGGACAGGTTTTCCCTTTGGGAGGTGTGCGATGCGACATGCGGTTCACACGTCGCGATGTACGCATTGCACACTTGCTTTAACTCGACCAGTGAATTCAGCTGAAATTGTGGGCTTCGTGCGAAGGTGGTGCATTTTGCACCACGGGATGTGCGCATCGCACAGCGGCCGCACTCCTTTGTAGAATCTTCAGCAACTTTGGCAGCTTCATGCGAAGGAGGTGCGAACCGTACCTTGGCTTGTGCGTGTCATACAACCACCACATCGCATGGCAGATTCTTCAGTTTTTCTCAACTCTTCACACTTAGCTCTTTTTTGGCTCTTTTTGGGTCCATATCCTTGTTTTTCATCTTTTATCAAGAGTATCTGCATAGACATCAATAAAGGCCATAAAAACCTCTAAATTGACTCAAAACATAGCAATAATTCATGGATATAGGCTCAATAAGTTGGTAGATTATTGACTTATCAAACCCCCAAACTTGAACTATTGCTTGTCCTCAAGCAAGATACTCACAAGGCAAGGAATAAATTATTCTAAGGCTTAATCAAGGCACAAAAGACTACTCTACACTAAAAATTTAAGAAAAAGAAACAAACAAAAGAATCAAACAAAGGACTCAACTACTATGCTCATCTCAATTTGGACCACCACCATTTCAAGGCAATTGGTCATTTCAAAACCTTCTTCAAAAAGACATCGTTTCTCATTTAAAATCAAGGGAACTTTCCATTCAAAACAAGATATTTAACCTTCTCAAGTCATTGGCATGGACCTTCAAGGTTTTCCTTGAGATTCGCTACACAACTTGTCTCATTCATTCCCCTCAATTGAGATAGAGACTCTATGTTTCAATTCGAGTGCATGATGCCACTCACCACAAGAGAGAATCCCACTTACAATCATTCAATTCTCAAAACATGGGATTATAAGAGAACCAAGAAGACTCTCACTTTCTCAAGGAAGTTCAAGTGCATACGCGTCAAACCATAGGCTTGCCCTTCATGTAAATCGCCACTAATGTAGGGTAGCTAAGCTCAGAATCACTAAGGACTTGCGGGTTACGATGTTGGCTAGGCCTAAGGTGAGCATATAATTTGGTTCAAGTGACTACACCTCCCTAATGCTCTTTGTTCTCATTTCGAACACCGCTAACATTTTTCCATTTCAACTTCACCTTATTCCTCCCTCGCACAACCCAAGATTTCTCCTTTTTAACTTATGATCATTCACACCTTATATCACCTTCACTTGGTAGCACCAATTTTTTCTTTTCAATTTGCTTATTAGATTGATATTTTGGAGCAATTTTCAATTTGAAATTAAGGTGCTACGTTGCACTTGAAGTTCACTTCCTTTCTTCTCCTCATTTAATCATATGCACCCCCAAATTTAGGCATTTGCCTATGTTGTCTTTTGTTCCCCACCCCAAACTTAGGCTTTTAGCTTACTTTTCATTTTCAAGCCATTAGGGAGGATGGGTGCCAAAATAAAGGTTCCAAAAAGGTCAAGGTGTTGACAAGGTGCCAAAGAATGGTCACAAGCTCAAAAGGATTCACTAGGATTTGATGTCATTGGGAAGTCATTTGGGTGAAGTGGCGTATCAAAAAGGGCCTAAGGTCATCTTCTAAGCTCGGTTACACCTATAATTTCACCTTGAATCACATTCGAGGAAAGTTCTAGATGACACTTATGCACAAGAATCAAGGTACAGCCTCACCACACAAGGCAACGTGCCACAAGACTTCATTCATTAGTCGCACAATCAATTGGGGAAAATGACTTTTGACAAGCTATTCCGAGTTCATTACACACTAGTTTGTGAGTCAATCAAGCCAAAGCGAGAGTTCTTTAAAAATTCATTTCCCTTAAAATTCATTTCCCTTCTTCCTTCATTTTCAAAAATAAATTGCCATGAAAGTTTTTTTCGGTGGGCCCATTTTAAGACAAGCACTTACAGACTCAATTCTAGACTAAAACTTGGCATTTCTCCTTAAGAAAGTCACCTCTCAATGTATCATAGGGAAATACCAACCCGGTTCGACACACAAAAACAAAAGAAAAGAAAAAGAAAATAAGCAAAACTTTTGCTCCTTGGGAAAGAATCGTAGTATTAAGAAAACCCTTGGAGTTTATTTCTACACTACTATTAACAAGGAGATAACCGAATTTGCGCTCATGATTTCATTCAAGAACAACCCTCGGTGTAGGCATTTAGCGTATTTGCAAGGCACAAGTAGTGGAACAATAGGGTATGTAAGACCAACCCGACACATACTCAATAAAATTCAAGCCCGGCGAGGGCACAATTAAGCTTAAAGTAAAAAGTAAAGCAAAAACATAATCTAAAGAAAAGAAAAACAATGGCATCACAATCATCATCCTAAATGTGCCCGACAAGGGCCAAATAAAACTAAGCAGAAATGTCAACTAGGCCTGACAAGGGCAATAAATTGTCTCAATCCCACTCATAGGCACCAAAAACAAGTAAGTAAAGCCACCCCTTCCCATAAAAGAAGCATTACCCTCAATGCTCATAGTGCAATAGGAGAAATAGTGGTACTCCCTAGAGGACTTAATCCTCATCATTACCATCATCAACAGTAGCTTCTTCTTCAATATTCTTGCCACTCGGGCCAGCACCACCCCATCGGGAGTTCACAGAAAGAGTGAAATCACGAAGAGCCCACTGAAAATTAGGGTTCTCATCGTCATCCAAATCTTGATACTCATTACCGGGCAGCTCCTCATTAGCATAGGCAACAAATAAGTCATCCAAGGGGCCAAGAATCTTCTGAGGGGGAGGTAATGTCATCAAATCTTCCTGCACTACAGGGCCTTTGCCCTTGTCTTTGTCGACATCTTTCTGAAGTTTAGAGATTATCCCTTCCATGACATCAACCCGCTTGCACAATATGTTCAAGCTCTCTACCACCCCCTTCACTACATTCTTGACTGCCCTATTGATCATTCCGGGCAATTTTGTGGCTAAGTCGGCCAACTGCTTCTCATGATTATGAGTCTTGTCTACCATATCTTGCAGCCTACTCTTGGTCATAGAGGGTGTGGTAGCATGTTGTCATGCCTCGAAAGTGGTACGAGATAGAGATGAAGCACCAACACTAGCACCAAGCTCATTACTATCAAGCTCACTCATCTGTTCAGTCCTTTGCTTCTTGAATCTTGGGGCATCTCTGTTTGTTTTTTTTTCAAGATCAATGACCCCGATGGCATGAGTAAACTTGTCACAAGGAAGAGTAGGAACATCAGCATTAGCACACAGCTTGGTGATCAAGACTGGAAAAGGAAGGGAATCATTTCCGCGACGAGCTTTACTTCGTATTACCATTGCTGCCACCTCTCCAAAGTTTACATGTTCCCCCGTCATGATGGACTCGATTAGAATGGCACCCTTTTGAGTTATGTTTTGGTCATTTTGAGAGGGGAGAAGATTGTTGCAAACTAAATCATACCAAATCCGTGCCTCAAAAACCAAGGACCTCATTGGGATATCTCCTCCCATGGTAGACCACACAAGGGTGATCAAAGGAATGGTGAGGGCTATCTCCTAATATGTCCTTAGTTCGGCCATCAATCTACCCATGAGGGATTGTGCAGGATCGATTGGGTGTTCCTAATAAATAGCATTGATGGCAGCGGGGGTGATAAACACTTTCTTACCCCGGACGATGACTGCATCTAGACTGGGGAACTTGTCCTTGGGACCTTTATAGCCCTTGGAATCCTGTATGGCTTGGTAAGACGCAAAGAATTCCCAAACTATCTCTTCATAGTATCAACCGGGAACGTCTTAAAATGGCTTCCACTCTCTAACAACAAACTGATGGTGCATATTGGACAGCTCATCTCCAACTTCCCCTAAATTAAAGCTTTGATCCACATTAAAAGTTCTGTTTTTGTCCCGAGTGTAGTAAGATTTCATGCCCTCTACTCCAAAATGGAGCCTTGCTTCTTCTGCAGCCGACCTTTATTTAGGTTGGCCCCCTGTGTGTCGCCTATTAGAAGACATATTCTGCAACCAGAGATTGTGAGCCAAGAGACAAAAACACAACCTAAAAAGAAGTTAGCAACTACAAAGGATAGAATGTAATGGATTAGAAAAACAAAGTAGGTAACTGTTGTCTTGTGCGGACCACGTGCAAAATGCACTAGGAGGAGTGTGCGTCACATGTGCTGTCGCACAAGCCCACAGAACCTTCAGGGATTTTTCAATTGAGGTGTGATGCTGGTGCAATTCACACCATCAGGAGTGCGTGTCACCCCTCAGATTAGTGACCTGCTCATTCTTTTCAACTTGGTGCGATGCCTTGTGCAGCCCTGCACATCAAGATCTGTGCATTGTATGCGAAACACACAATGTCACAATTGGAATTTTTAGTCCCTTGTGTTCTTGTGAGTTACACATATGATTCATAGAGCAAGATGTGCTTCGACACTTGGAACTACACAACAACCAAATCACATTAAACAAAGGGGAAAAAGGATTATGACCTTAACTTCTGGGTACTCAGACTTCCCCGGATTTCCATTGACACAAACACAAGCAAGAAAGGACTCAACGAATTCCCTTAATATGTACGTTACCTTGTCTATCATCGGGAACATCAAGCCCTTCTTGCACAATGGGCACCAATAAGCATAGCAACAATCAACCCTTCCTTCACCAAACATACACCCCAAATAGATTTTCAACAAGGATCATGGGCATACAATTAGAAACATTCAACCTCAATAGTCAACTATCAATCAAAACCTTGTGACAAAGGATGATTTTCCCTTAAGAACGACGTCACCCAATCTATCATCGGGCCAAATCAAGCACTAGTCACAAGTGGGTTACTCAGACTTCACCCCAACACAGATTTCAAGGCTAAACATTACTACCAATCAACATGCATATTCAAGATTTACAATCTACCAAGTTGACACTAAGGTATATTATCAAAAACAACTCAAAAATGGGGACCCAAAATTTTCGGATCTCACCCAAAATCAACATGGCAATTTTACTAAGCATGCTTCACAATATGAGTTCCCATCATTCATAAAAACAACTATTTAACATTGAGGAACTTACCACAAGTGAAGATTATGAAGGAAAGAGTGAAAAATAAAGCTTTTTGAACTCCAACAATGGTGACCCACAAGACCTTCCCGGATAATGACGGCAACGACGGTGGGGGCGTAGCGGAAAAGGTTGGGTGAGAGGAGAAAAAGGGTTTGGGAGAGTTTGAGGGATTTAGAGAGAACTTTGAGAGGGAACTTTGGGAGTTGTGGAGAAAGATGGTGGAAAAAGAAGAGAAGAGGCAGTTTTAAAAGAAAAAAAAGAAGAAGAAAAGTCAGTCGGGTCATCTCCGGGTCGGGTCGGTCAACGAGTTAGGTCAATTAAAATTCAAATTTACCTTTCGTGCGCCGCGACATGCGATTCACACCAGGCAAGGTGCAGACTGCATGGCATATCACACAAGCCCTCTGTGTTACCCCTGGGTTTGCCCAAGCATCTGTGTCATCGTGCGATGGAGGTGCGATGCGCACTTGGGCTCGTACGGTCCGCACGGCCCGACGCATGTCACCTCCTATTTTTTAAGATTTCCTTCAGGTCTTCTGGTGTGGCGTGCGATAGGCTGTACGACATGCACAATTGCTTGTGCAATTCGCACAGTCCACCGTACGACTCCTTTTTGGCTTGCGCTACGTTGTCCAATTTCTCCATCCATGCATTCCTATAAAAACACCAAAAACAACACAAGATAACCAAAAACAAAGAAAAAAACTTGGGTTGCCTCCCAAGTAGCGCTTGATATAACGTTGCGGCACAATGATACTACCTCAATCCTTAATCATTTTTGGGGTTTGCGATGGTGTCGCTAGGCAATGTCCTTTTCATCCAAGGGTTCATTTGGCTTGATAGGTGGGTCATTTAGGCCTCAAGATGATTGATCGAGGCACTGTGGGAGCTCACAGTTTGGTGAAGTGTTGAAACCTCACTCTTTAGCTCACTTATTCTCTAATTTGTAGTGTCCACCTTATTGAGAACCAAGGACAGCATGTCCTCTAACTTGGATTGGCCGGGGTTGCTTGTGCCCGGTTGGTAGAGAGAGTTCGCCTTGTTTAGATGGATATAGGGATTCAAACTTTTGTGATTTAAATGATCACCATCCTTTTCTCTGTCACACCAATTGCCATCCCTCTCTTTGTCTCTAATCCAACCTTGATTCTCCTCCCGTAGGCGATAATACCCAGGGCGAGAACCCGCTGACACAAAGCATAGCTTACCATCAACCTCAGTAATAAGCTCCACATCACTCACTTGAATCTCCGATATACTCACTGCATTCACCTTCTTAACACCAGCTCCTATTACATGCTTGGCCATCAAATCGATTTGAGTCATCTTTTTTGCTAAAGCTTCATCTCGCTCTTCATCTTTCTTTCTCATTTCATTTGTTAGGATTGTTGAGGGCATTCCCAAAGTTGGCACCTCTGCCTCTCTCGTGTTCCAAGCTTGGTTAGTCTTGGTCATTCATTCTAATAGCACCGAGGCAATAGGAATTCTAAATCCATGAAGGTGCCACCTCCTAGGTTATCAACCACTGATTTGTTCATGGAGTTTAATGACCGGTAGAAGCTTTGGAGCAACACATTGTTTGACAATTCATGATTTGGGCACAAATGAAGATTCTTCTTAAATTGTAGCCAAACCTCATATAGGGGTTCATCCGAGAGCTATCTAAAGTTGGCAATCTCATCTCTTAGCTTCATTATTTGAGATGGAGGAAAGAATCTCGAGGTAAATGCCTCAACCAACTAGGCTCAACAACATTGGCATTGTCTTAACTAAGCTCATCATTCGAGATATGTTGGAAGATGAAAGATTGGCAAATCTCCACAAAAGTTCGAATATGCCGGTTAGCATCTTCATGGGCTGCTCTACCAAATAGGCCCTTCATTTGAATCAAGTGGAGCATGGTGCTTGTCACGTGGAAGACAACATTTCCCACCGTGATGGGTAGGCAGATTGTACCTACACCTCCTTGCATCATAGGCTCAGCAACATTGGCATTGTTGAAGCCACCAATGCTCTCATTATCATCGACTTCGTTCATAGCTAGACTACTCAATAGACACAAACAATAAAAAGTAAAAGAAAACAAATACTCTCAATTTGAATTCAAAACAATAATAAAAAATTAGCTAACACTCAAGTCCCCAACAACAGGCACTATTTTTTATGAACGCTCAAATCATGCTCTCCAATTAGGAGGCCACGACGATCATGCAGCAAAACTAAATTTATAAAGCCAACAGATGTTGGGGTCGTACCCAAGGGACTTGTCTTAGACAACTAGAGATTGTATGACTTAATTTCACGGCGAGAGTAATTGCTTAAACAAAAACAAGTAAAAAGATGAGGGGAATTGGGAAAGTTGTCACTACTAACACAATTCAACAAAATGTAATAAAACTAAAGATGGGTGTACCAAGTGATTTAGAAGGCTAGGGATGCGTATCCGATGGGGCATTAGCAATAGGATGGGGTAATCATTAATTCACTTCTATTCTCACCTATTGACATGAATAGCATTGGTCATAAATGTGGAATGCTATCTCTCGATCAACATCCACATTTCTGATGATTTCGGTTAGAACATCATCGGTATGATAAATAATCAACCAACATTAGCTTGGGGAGGTTGTCCTATTTCTAGCTCGGACCCTTAAATGGGATTTTCCTGCGATTAGAGATATTCCTAGCCTCCAATCTAGATGGATTCACAAGTACCCACTAGCAATTTCACCTCCACAAATATGAAATTCTCACTCGAGAAATCACATAGCTAAGTAATGTAAATTAATATTTGCAACCACTAATTTTAGGATTAAAACTTGGTGAAATTACTAGACCCATGTCAAATAAGCAATTATAAAGGTGAATTAACAACACCCACACCCATTAGCTAAGCACCCATCATCAATACACCCCTAGACAAGATAATTTAGCCACTCATAGTAGGATAAGAAGAGATACCATCTGGGTAAGTCAAATTCCCATCCATTATAGCTGAATCTCAAGTTCTAGAATCAAATTAGGCACACAATTTATTAACCAAGATATTTGGATTGAAACCCTCTTCTCAATGGAGGTGGAAAATTATTTACAAAGCAAAAAACTATTCTCTAAGAATTAAGTCTGAAGTATTGTCTATACAAATTGAGCCTAAAATGGCCTTTTATATGTTCCCAAGTTGTCATATAAAATTAGGAAAAGTTTTCCCTTCGGAAGGTGTGCGATGTGACATGCAGTTCTGTCACGACCCGATTTCTCGGTCATGATGGCACCTACAACCCCCGGTAGGTGAACCAATCCCTGTAGCCCAGAACAGTTGGTAATGGGCTACTATCTAACAAATAAGAAAATAAGACGAATAAAATAGATAACAGGTATATAAATATATTCATATGCGGAAACTAAACCAAACCCCAAGAACTGGTATCATAGTACAGAGCCAAACTACATACAGGGAGTGCAAATAAACCAAAGAATATATACAGATGTCTCTGAATGGTAATAGAGTACATAAGCAAAAGATAAACTAAAGCTAAGCTCCGGTCGCCAAGAGCTCACCCTCAGCCTGAAGTAGTCTCCAACAGATCTCCAAGCACGAATCACAACGGTCTAGCGGCGATGACCCACGCTAGGATCTGCACCCAAAGATGCAGGGGGTAGGGGTGAGCACCAAATGCGAAGCATAAGGTACCCAGTAGGTATCATAGGCCGACTGGGCACATATAAGATAAAAGAGCAGTAATAGACAGAATAGAATCAATCAGTCACAGAAATCAACAAAAGGTACACAGGAACTAGCCTAGAGGGAAACCAACAGAACCACACATGAGGCTAGTAAGCAGGATATACACACCAAAGGCACAGGTGAAAGTAAGTAATAGCGCACCTGGGGTCCTTGCAATAACAGTGTATATAAAATAAGTTTGCGAAATGGACGGTATACCGGTAACCTCAAGTGTAAGAAGAAGGGAGAAAGAATAATAATAGGCATGCTCACGACATGAATCAACCCAACTAATCATAACAATCTCAATCCAGAAACTAACAGTCTAGCAGTAACCAATCTCATACTCATCCCTAATAGAGAACAACTCTGTAAGTAAAATAGCAAAAGTCTACCTACAGTCCCCCGGCCGCCCATACAACCGAGGAACACAAACAAGTGAAAACAAACCCTCCGGCATCCCATACTACCGGAGCGTACAATCAGCAAACAACAAACAAGGGTGGAACCTCGAACCATGAATGATATGATGCATGAAGATCTCAAGTGCCATAGTATCTCTGTATGTACCTCCTCCGGCGCCGATCCGGCCCAGCAGGTAGGTTCCATGGAAGGACTCTGCCCGTATACCTCTACTCCCCCGTATACCCCTCTTCCGGCACATGCAGCCCGTAGCCCCTGGCCCGGATGGCAAGGTCCATGGAGGTCCCAGACCCCATACAAAACTAGTATCAGAACATGTATCAAGATAGAGACCCAGTCTCGATATCAAGATAGAGACCCAGTCTCGAATATGCATGCCCAGACCCTGTCCAGGACTAAAAATAGTAGGAAAATATCTCAAAAACCCCTCCAAGGGTGCCCGGGCGTCGCCGGGTCTAAACAGTAAAAAGTCATCTCAGGTGCTCGGTCCAACCGAGGCTAAAAATCATCTCAAGTAGTAAGAAAACTCAACTAGCACTCCGGCCCTGCCGAGTCTAGTGATAATCGTAAAACTGATGATTTTAAACCACAAGTGAAATCAACCATTTCCAAATCATTTCCATCAAAAACGGGCCCCCCGGGCCATGCAAGGTTTAGAAAACAGTGCCAGTAGGCCCGAAGCCAAAACCACAGTAAAACATGGATAAAACCTCTTTATATGCATGGAAATGGTATGATCACACACAATAGCTGCCCCGCAGCTCACAATCAACCTATCGACCCTGCACAGGCCCACAGCTACTCAGCAAGCATAACCAGCCTAGAAGGATAATTCTATGCCCGGGACTCGCGGACATTCCCAAAATCCCACCTTCTATGTTCCAGAGTCAACAAGGCCTCACAGGACCACAAGGGTAAATAAAATATATCCGCAAATACTACAAGCAACGGAGGAATAAAAATAGGCGGACATGAATAAAGCGGTCGAGGTCTGTGGTACCAACCTAATAAACCAACCCAAGGATGCCCATTAATACAATTTTATTCTATATATGCGGAGTCTAGGGAAATTAAACCGTAACCTACCTGTCGTCCGACGACAAGCTGCTAGAACAACGATGTCCAAGCTCGAACCACTCCAAGCAATTCCAAAACTAAATCGGAATCGGAATCGGATTTGGGCTTGAATAACTTGACGTAGATAATTGATTTCCTTCCCGAAATTAAACACAACGTCAAAATATATCTAGTTCCACCTAATTCTCTCCGTATACGTATATAGAAGGTGGCCTTTAATGCTGCAACATCACCTTCTAATATATAAAAAGAATGGAAGGAGAATTAAATGCTGCCAAACTTTTAAAGTTTGGCAGCTATATATAATAAGTAGGCAATTCATCAAATGCTGCCACTCTAAATATACTAGTGCTGCCTTCACCTTCCACTTACACGTGGGGGTGGAGGTGGCAACCAATTTCCCTCCGTTAGGTATATATTCGGGTATTGCATAAATTCGTGGTAAAATAAATATAGTATTTTAAATATACCATAATTATTAGAAAATCATTTCCAATAAAACCTACTATATTATAATAATAATATTCAACATAATTAAATTTACTATCCCGTTAAAATATTACGGAGTATAAAAACCTTATAAAATAAATACGTATACACTTATATCGTATCAAATATATTTTTCATAAACCTTTTAAGTATTTTGAAAAGGCAATAATAATATAATTTTTTACCAAATTCAACTTTTAAATAAATATTTCAAATACACGCACGATGCTAATAAGGTTCTTAAGTTTAGGCTCGTAATTCGCCTACGCACGATTTCGATATTCAAGAATTCTCTCGGGATCCTCCCTTATATTTTATCACTGTTTCGGAACTGAAATGGCATTTTAAAACGTGAAATTGAAGCTTAAATCGGGTTAAACCCGACCCGATTCGCGACCCGGTTCGCAACCCGTTTTCTGCCAGACAGTCCGCGGTAAAACAGTCATAACTCTTTGCTCCGAGATTATTTGGACGTGCGGTTTTGTGCGTTGGAAACTAGACTCGTAGACCTTCGATTTGGTATTTCGGGGGACTTCTAAATCTTTATATATTGGGAGAAAAGCCCTGACACATTTGACCCAAAGTTTCAGGAAATTTGTTAAAGGTCTTACGATATCTTTTGTCGATTTGCTTGACTTCAAAACTCAAACGTGGAAATGACCGGAAGGGTCATTACATCATCCACTACTAAAAAGGGCTTTCGTCCTCGAAAGTCAAGGTCAAGGGAGTACCTGAAGTTTAAAATAGCTGCGGATACTGAACCCGCATATCTCTCTCGGTCTCCTAGGTAGCCTCCTCAACTGGACGGTGCCTCCACTGAACCTTAACAACCGGGATCTCTCGCGACCTCAATCTCCTGACATCTCTGGCCAAAATAGCTGACGGCTCCTCAACAAAAGCTAAACCCTCATCCAGCTGAACTGAATCCCACTGCAATACATGAGACTCATCTGGTACATACCGACGCAGCATCGAAACATGAAACACAGGATGTATAGCCGAAAACATCGGAGGTAAGGCTAACTGATAGGCAATGCCACCAACCCTCTGCAAAACCTCGAACGGCCCAATGTACCTGGGGCTAAGCTTGCCCCGCCTACCAAATCTCATCACGCCCTTCATGGGCGATACACGGAGAAACACCAAGTCACCGACGCTAAACTCCAAGGCACGAAGCCTACGATCAGCATAACTCTTCTGCCTGCTCTGAGCTGCCCGAAGTCTGTCCTGAATCACTCGGACTCGGTCTAAGGAATCTCGAAGCAAATCTGTGCTCTGTGGCCCAGCACTAAAACCATCAAACCAACCTACCGGTGATCTGCAACGCCTGCCATACAAAGCCTCAAAAGGTGCCATGCCGATACTCGAATGGAAGCTGTTATTATAAGCAAACTCTGCCAAGGGAACAAACTGATCCCAAGAACCTCCAAAGTCAAGAACACAGGCTCGAAGCATGTCCTCCAGGACCTGAATGGTCCTCTCGGATTGGCCATCTGTCTGAGGGTGGAAAGCGGTACTAAGATGAACCTCTGTACCCAAGTCTCGCTGAATAGCCCTCCAGAATTGAGATGTGAACTGAGTGCCACGGTCTGAAATGATAGAAGCTGGGACCCCATGCAATCGAACAATCTCACGAAGGTAGATCTGAGCTAACCTCTCTGCACCATAAGAAGTCTGAACCGGCAAGAAATGTGCTGACTTTGGGTCCAGCTATCAACAATCCACCCCATATGGAATCAAACCCATGAGAAGTACGAGGCAAACCAACAATGAAGTCCATAGTAATTCCTTCCCACTTCCACTCAGGAATGCGAAGTCGCTGCATAAAACCACCAGGTCTCATGTGCTCGAACTTAACCTGCTGACAGTTCAAGCACCGAGATACAACCTCCGCTATATCCCGCTTCATACCACTCCACCAGTACAGCTGCCTCAAGTCTCTATACATCTTCGCTGTGCCAGGGTGAATGGAATATCTAGTACAATGTGCCTCACGAAGTATCAACTGAATCAAATCACTAACCCTCGGAACACAAAGGCGACTATCATACCCCAGAACCCCTCTGGATCTAGAGTGCCCCGACTTGGTCTCACCCTGAAAACGCACCGCGATCACGAAGGTCACACAACTGCTGGATCCTCAAACTGACGGCGCTGAATCTGATCAATCAAGGTAGAACGAACCTCAATGCTGGCGAGGACTCTGCTAGGATCTGACAAGTCAAGCCTAACCAGCCGGTTAGCCAAGGACTGAATGTCCAATGCCAACGGCCGCTCTGCAACTGAAAGAGAAGCTAGGCTACCCATACTCACTGTCTTCCGACTCAAGGCATCCGCTACCACGTTTGCCTTGCCCGGATGATACAGAATAGTAAAGTCATAGTCCTTCAGTAACTCAACCCATCTCCTCTGCCTCGAGTTCAACCCCCGCTGACTCGTGATATACTGAAGACTACGGTGATCGGTGAATATATCACAGTGAACTCCATATAAATAATGCCTCCAGATTTTGAGCGCGAACACTACTGCCGCCAACTCTAAGTCATGAGTGGGGTAGTTGCGCTCGTGAACCTTCAGCTGCCTCGACGCATATGCTATTACTCGACCCTGCTGCATCAACACACAACCAAGACCAACCCCAGAAGCATCACAATACATGGAGAAGCTCTGACCCTCACCGGCAAAGTCAAAACTGGAGCTGAAG
>QJPP01005139.1:0-68837 GCA_003996215.1 Jaltomata sinuosa
GAAAGTTATTTTGACGCAATATTCGGTCAACAAAAGAAAATTGATTATCTACGTCAAATTATTCAAGCCCGAGTTCAAGTTTGATTTCGTTTCGGAGCTTCTTTTTCGGAGAGGTTCAAGCTTGTCATCGGACGACAAGTAGGTTACGGTTTATTTTCCCTAGACTCCGCATATATAGAATAAAATTGTATTAATGGGCATCCTTGGGTTGGTTTATTAGGTTGGTACCACAGACCTTGACCGCTTTATTCATGTCCGCCTTCTTTTGTTCCTCCGTTGCTTGTAGTATTTTTTGCCGATATATTTTATTTACCCTTGTGGTCCTGTGAGGCCTTGTTGACTCTGGAACATAGAGGGCGGGATTTTGGGAATGTCCGCGAGTCCCGGGCATAGAATTATCCTTCTAGGCTGGTTATGCTTGCTGAGTAGCTGTGGGCCTGTGCAGGGTCGATAGGTTGATTGTGAGCTGCCGGGCAGCTATTGTGTTTGATCATACCATTTTCATGCATAAAAAGAGGTTTTATATAGGTTTTACTACGGTTTGGGCTTCGGGCCTACTGTCACCATTTTCTAAACCTTGCATGGCCCCGGGGGCCTGTTTTTGATGGAAATAATTTGGAAATGGTTTGATTTAGCTTGTGAATATTCCTAAGTAAAAGAAAGTAAATTATGTTTTAAGTCATCAGTTTTACGATTCACGCTAGACTCGGCAGGGCCGGGGTGCTAGTTGAGTTTTCTTGCTACTTGAGATGATTTTAGCCTCGGTCGGACCGAGCACCTGAGATGACTTTTTACTATTTAGACCCGGTTATGCCCGGGCACCCTTGGAGGGGTTTTTTGAGATTTTTTCCTACTACTTTAGTCGTGGACAGGGTCTGGGCATGGCATATTCGAGACTGGAGTCTCTATCTGATACCGGACTTGCTTCCGGGTGACAGGTTTTGATTACTGAGTTGTTGTATGGGGTCAGGGGACCTCATGGACCTTGCCATCGGGCCTGGCGGGGCTGCGGCTGCGTGTGCCGGAGGAAGGGTATACGGTGGAGTAGAGGTATATGAGCAGTGTCCTTCCATGGAACCTTACCTGCTTGGCCCGATCGGCACCGGAGGAGGTACATACAGAGATACCATTTCACTTGAGATCTTTCATGCATCATATCATTCATTGTTTGAGGTTCCACCCTTGTTTGTTGTTTGTTGTTTGTATGCTTCCGGTAGTTATGGGAATGTCCGGAGGGTTGTTTTCACTTTGTTTGTGTTTCCTCGGTTGTATGGCCCGCCCCGGCCTGGGGACCTGTAGGTTAGACTCTTTCTATTTACTTGTAGAATTGTTCCCTGTTACGGGTTAATTATGAAATTGGTTACTGCTAGACTGTTTTAGTTGCTGGATTTGTGATTGGATATGATTAGGTTGTCTTGATTTTCATTGTCTCTAAGCATTGCCTTATCATTACCCTTTTCTCTATTCTTCTTACCCACTTGAGGTTACCGGCCCTATACCGTTCCCATTTCGTAACTTTTTTGTATAACTTGTTGTTGC
Source organism: Jaltomata sinuosa (assembly GCA_003996215.1). NCBI lineage: Eukaryota > Viridiplantae > Streptophyta > Magnoliopsida > Solanales > Solanaceae > Jaltomata > Jaltomata sinuosa. The sequence goes on from QJPP01005139.1 coordinate 1,540, forward strand.
AGGACCCAGGTGCTTGTTTCTTACTTTCACCTGTGCCATTGGTGTGTATATTTCTGGCTTACTAGCCTCACATTGGTGTTTCTGTTGATTTTTCCCTCTGGGCTAGTTCCTGTGTACCTTTCGTTGATTCTGCTGGACTTCTTGCTTCTATTCTGTCTATTACTGCGCTTTTATCTTATATGTGCCCAGTCGGCCTATGATACCTACTGGGTACCTTATGCTTCGCATTTGGTGCTCACCCCTACCCCCCTGCATCTTTGGGTGCAGATCCTAGCGTGGGCCATCGCCGTTAGATCGCTGTGATTCGTACTTGGAGATCTGTTGGGGACTACTTTAGACTGAGGGTGAGCTCTTGGCGATCGGAGCTTAGCTTTAGTTTATCTTTTGCTTCATGTACTCTATTACCATTCAGAGACATCTGTATATATTATTTTGGATTATTTGCACTCTATGTGTGTAGTTTGGCTTTATACTACGATACCAGGTCTTGAGGTTTGGTTTAGTTTCCGCATATGTATATATTTATAGTCCTTTTATCTGTTCTCTTCGTCTTGTTCTCTTATTTGTTAGATAGTAGCTCATTACTAACTGTTCTGGGCTACGGGAATTGGTTCACCTACCGGGGGTTGTAGGTGCCATCATGACCAAGAATTTGGGTCGTGACAGTATTAAATTTTGGCGCCGTTGCCGGGGACTACGGTTGTTTATTAAGTCTGGTATGTTTATTTGACTCTTAGTCATAGTTCCCGATTTTACTTTTATTTGTTGTTTTTGTTATTTACAGGGTACTGCGTTGTGCATGCCAAGTACCCGACGCTCGGGTGAACCAATATTACCCTACGACCCCGAGCTCGTAAGAATGCTAAGGCAAACCATGAATGTACAACAGCAGGAGGCAGCAAGGCTCGCTGCAGAACAGTAGGCTCAACTTGATCAGCATCACTTGAATGTTGAGGATATAGAGGATGATATTGCATTAGATGGATTTGGTGCTACGGGCGCCATTGTTCTTCCGCCGCTAGCGCCCGGGGCCAAGTTCAACATTACTAGCACAATGCTCCAGCTGTTGAACTTAAAGGGATTGTTCCGTGGTATGGCTGGTGATGATCCAAACTGACACCTGATGAATTTTGTGGGTATCTGCAGGTCGTTTGAATTTCCTGGAGTAAGTCAGACCACGATTAGACTCAGGTTTTTTCCATTGTCTCTGTCTGATAAGGCAGCGCTATGGTTGACAGAGCTAACCCCCGACTCTATCACAACCTGGGGAGAGTTGAAAGGAGCTTTCCTAGAAAGGTTCTTTTCTCCCTCTAGGATGATACAGTTGAGGGATGAAATTAGCAACTTCAGACAACAACCTCATGAGGCTTTACATGAGACTTGGTTGCGGTTCAAGAAGAAGCTGACACAATGCCCGAATCATCAGTTGACCAAAAATTTTCTAATGCAGACATTCTATAGGGCGCTTAATTCGGCTACCAAGCCGATGCTGGATAATGCAGCAGGTGGAGCATTTATGGGTCTTACCTTTATCGATGCCACAACTATTTTGGACCGGCTCACCAAAACCAACAGGGCCTTGCATACACGGGATACAGAGGTAACGGCTAGCACTTATGCAGTTGGTATGTCAACAGAGCAGCGCAGGAAGGAGGAAGAGCGGGACCAAGATATGGCCCATCTGAAAATGCAAATGGACCTACTGACAAAGCATTTATTGTCAGGAGGTATTGAGAAAGTGAAAGTTGTGGGTTCCCAAAGTAGAGCAAAAGAGTCTGGGTCTGATGAGGAGGCAAATTATTTGGGTGGTTTCCAGGCTTATGGCCAAGGAAACCAAGGTCGGAACAATTACTATGAAAAGCCGGGTTATGAGAGTCGAGAACAAGGTGATTGGAGGAACAAAGACGATAGAGGTGGATTATACATACCACCTAGGAATCGTGACAAAGCTAGCAATGAGTCAGGGACGTCTAAACTAGAAAATATGATGAATAAGATGTTGTTGAAGGTAGAATCGACTGACTCCCGGGTAAAGGAAATGAGGACTGAATTATCAGCAATAAGTCAGGTAGTGGATTCACATTCCACCCCGATCAAGCAATTAAAGCAGCAAGTGAGTCAAATCTCGGCGTCTCTAAATCAAAGGAAGATAGGTACCTTGCCGAGTGACACCATTCAAAACCCGAGGAATGATGGGAGTTATATGGCGATCACTATGAGAAGCGGTAAAATATTATCGGAATCACATCCGGTAATTCAGACTCAGAAAGGCAATGTTGCTGAAAGTATGGTCGATGAGGGTGTGAGAGTATCTGTTGAAAAACCCGATGTGGTAGATAATGCTACTCAAGTGCTCACGGATAAAATCAAGGAAGTTGAAAAACTTCCAACTATGATGCCTCGGCCACCGACTCCTTTCCCACAACGGTTGGAGAAGAAAGTGGAAGATAGCAAGTTCCAAAATTTCATGACCATGCTCAAGCAGATATCAGTGAACATCCCACTGGTGGACGCTCTTGAACAAATGCCCGGATATGCCAAGTTCATGAAGGACTTGATTACCAAGAAGAGGTCAGTGAGCTTTGAACCAGAAGATAACCTCCACCACTGCAGTGCTATTTCTTCAAGATCGTTAGTGGAAAAGAAGGAAGATGCAGGTGCTTTTACTGTTCCCTGTACTATTGGGAAATTCAACTTTGAAAAAGCCTTATATGATCTTGGTGCTAGCATCAACTTGATGCCGCTAGCACTCTATAAACAATTGGGTTTGGGAGCTCCCAAACCAACTACCATGAGGTTGTTAATGGCTGACCATTCAGTAAAGCGATCGGTGGGAATATTGTCTGATGTGCTGGTAAAGGTTGGTAAGTTTATATTCCCAGCTGACTTTGTAATTTTAGATTGTGAAGTGGACTTTAAAGTTCCCATAATATTGGGACGACCATTGTTAGCCACTGCAAGAGTGTTGGTTGACATGGAAAGAAACGAACTAACATTCAGATTAAACAATGAATTGGTCAAGTTTGATGTCTGTAAATTGATGAAGCCACCAAGAGACATGAGGGTGGTCTCGGTTATCAATGTTATTGATGAAACCCCTACAGATGTGCATATTGAGAAGAAGGGTTTTGTTAAAACCGTAGCTGTTATGAGAATAGTGTTGGGATCGCAAGAAGAGAAACCTATAGAGGAAGGCGGTGAGAACAAATCAAGGAAAAGAAAACACCGCAAGAGAACCAGCAAAGAAAAAGAGTTAGAAAGAGTAAAGAAGTTGTCTCGACTAGCTGAGGAGACGATAAAAGAGAAAGTTGGAGCTCAACAGGATGATGTCGCTTGCACCTATTCCAGCGATTGCTCCTGCTTTGGAGACCCTGGTGGTATCCAACATCATGCTAGACTTTGAGTCCTATGGGCTTCACATGTATTCCTTTCTCTCACAGTTTTAGCTTTTACATGTATGCATTAGGGACAATGAATGAGTCTAAGTTGAGGGTTCTGTTGGGATACCTGTGAGTCTTTCACTACCGAGGGTTTTTGTTGCCGTATTTCTTTTCCCTTCGATCTGCTATCTAGTAGAACCGGCATGTTTAGGTTATTGTTTAAATTTTGGTTGTGTTGTGATGTCTATAGCAAGCATGGCTTTTTGAAAGTTGAACAAAAAGGAGCCCTCTCTGAAAAAGTTGATTTTGTACTTATGTTTGAAACAATTGATTGGTCTGGATCCTTGAATGTCATTGTGTGATTGTGATTGTAATAATTATGCTTAAGCCGAGCTGATATTTTGATAGTTGGTAGTGGTATGGTTTCTTTGTGCCAAGTGTGTGTGAGCTTATTGTTATAAACTCTTACTCTGTGCATGCATCTAGAACTTGCTCGGTCTATTTTGTCAAGCTTGAAGTTGGTTGCTTAGGAAAGGATCACAGGCCCTTTTTGTGTGCAGTCCACTTAGCCTATAAGACCGTCCAAATGCAAATAATCCCTTTGATCCCTGTTTGAGCTCCAACTTTCCCCTATTCTTTCAATAACTTGTCACCGTTTCTTTTTAACTTTGAATCCCTATTTTGGCCCTGATTCTTCCTTGGACATCGTGCACCTCAACTCAGGCAATCAACCTAAGTTGAGGGTGGCTACTATAGAGGTAAATGATAAGAAAAATAGGATGGATAAGATTGGTTGTGGATAGAATGAAACTTTTGGGTGTGTGCCTAAGAAAAGTAAGAAAAAGAAACGAAAAAGAGATGAAAATAAAAAAAATTAAAAAAAATAAAAAAAATAAAAAAAGAATTGTCAAAAGAAAGAGGCCGCACCTGTAGCTAGAAAGAAGGGAATAAAAAGGTGAATAAGGATGGACGAAGTAAAGTTAAGTGGAAATAGTAGGTCGGTGGTTCCAAGGAGGATTTAGTCACTATTCCCCAAACGTATCATACCTGCACCCGAAGCCTCATTACAAGCCAAAACAAGTCCTGTAGTGATCCCGAGCAGCTTTCTGAAAAACTGAAATAGAATAGCAAGGGCAAGCTTATGGCATCGCATGTGCATTGTTTGAAATCGTTTGTGAGTGTGAGCGCCTTACCTAGTCCCAAATCTTGTGTGTGGGACTTCCTTGTGGTGAGGGCACCGAGATTTCTGTATTATCTATTGACTGTTGGGATAGCTATCACGTGTGTATGTAGAATATTCTATTATATCGGAATGACATATTTTGATCCTTGCAAGTTAGCGTTTCATACATTTGTGTACTACCGGAGGGGCTTGATTTAAATTTAATAAACTGTTGAGTGGCCATGATTTTCCAGAGATATGCGTTTGTATTCTTAGTTGAGTCGTCATTTTGTTTTTGTTGTCATGTTGCTTGAGGATAAGCGAACGTTTTAAGTTGAGGGTGTTGATGTGTCGGGATTCTACGGCACATTTGACGACTTTAACTAAGAATACTCGGGAGTTTTCAAGCAACTTTTGTGGTTTTTGATGTTTTATTGTTATATTTGCAGGAAATGGAGCTAGAGATGGAAACAGAAGAAAAATGGTTCAAAAACTTCAACTGGTTAAGCCTCACGGCTGGCATGACTGACCGTCACACCTGTGACTGGCTGTCAACTAGGCCGCCAGGACGAGACAACAATTCATTGAGCACTGCCTAGGAGTGACGGCCCGTCTGATGGCCCATCACTGACCTGACGAACCGTCACTGACCTGACGGACCGTCACCCATGCCACCAAGATAAAACAAAGAAAAACACTGTAAGTCGTCACTGGGCGGACGACTTACCAGAATTTTCCAGCAAGTCGTCACAGGCCCAACGACTTACCAGAATTTTCCAGCAAGTCGTCACAGGCCCGACGACTTACCAGAAAAATTGCCTGGGAGCTCACTGTTTAGCTGTGACGGCCCGTCACATGCGTGACAGTCCGTCAGGCGACCCGTCAATGCGACGCGGGATTCCGAAAATTCTATTTTTGGACTTTATTTCCTGGACTACTATAAATACCCTGTGTTAGGGTTATTTTATTATTCATTAACAAATATTTTGTGAGACGTTTGGAACGAGTTTTGAGAGGAGAAAAACACGACACATTACGTTTTCTTTTTCTTCTTCCATTGTGCTTGGGATTTTGGCCTCTTGTTCTTGGATAATTGAAGCTTGTGTTCATATATCGTAAGAATCTTGTCTTTCTATTATGAATATGATTTTCTTCTCTTTCCCTAATAGCATGAGTAGCTAACTTCCCACAACTAGGGTTGTGGGAGCCATGGCAAAAGTAGCAATATAAATTCCGGGTAGCATTGGGTTAAATCTACATATTGTCACGTCGTTAATCATTCATTATTAATGTTTTCTAGTGGTTGCAAACATTAGGACATGCCTAGGTTTAATTTGCTTGAGCAAAGAGATTAAAATCGGGAAATTTGATTAACTACGAGGATTCGAGACTACCAACTCTCGTCTTATGATTAATGTTGTAACTAGATTAATGTACTTGATGTTTAGGATTGAAATAAGAAAGTTCACCTTTTTCAAGTTCGAGAGAATTGAAAAGGAAATTCGTCTATTTGGTTGAGAAACGTTTAGATGATACCATTAATTCAATCACATCGTGATATGCATATAGAAAGAACCCGGTTAAGCTTCAGTCGAAATTGTTACGACGCCATGGTGAACACTTCCCTAGTTCATTCTCATATTGATTAATACTCGTTGAAACTCGCAATTAGTTACTTGCATTGTTCAAATATTGATCACAGAAACCCCCCCCCCCCCCCAATTTACCGAAAACTATTGATTACTAGTCAACTAATTCAGTAACGATTTAATTTGCACCTTATTCCCTGTGGGATCGACCCCAACCTCTGTTGGGTTCTATATTTGACAACCACCGCTTACGCTTCGTAATTGGAGTGGTAATTTGCGCGTATCAGTCTACAAAGCCTCTAACACAAGAATAAAATATCTATGCCAGGACATGACCTCGACAATACCATAAAACTGAAAATCAGAGTCAACATAAATATGTAAATTGCCTTTCGAAAGATGGAGGGCTCACACCACTTGCTGACGTTATCCTAAACAATCCCAATGCTGCACTGTACCATGAGAAAGTATTTTAGAACCTACATCATGAAACTATGTAGCATCCGAGGATGGTCAGTACGATGAGTACTGACATTCAACCCAGGGGAAGGGACATAATAGTTTGTAAAGCAAGTCATAAAATATAACATAGATCATGAAAATAGAATATGAGGTAATTCCTCAATCATTAAACAAAACACTGGTTTACATTACTTCTGAACTAGATGGTTTCACCGACACATCATACGTAATACACCATGGGCTATCTGGGTCTGATCAACGCTCGACCGACTGAGCCCCAATCTATGTTTGTTGCATGAATCGAGATCCTTCTGTATATAACAACATAAAAGGCCTACATAAATCATCCTCGTAGAGGAGAAGCATAAAGTCATCCACTTAAGGAGCGAAGAATCCCCTGTGTCGGCAAACATAGGTTTTGGGTAGTGAGCCTTTTGAACTCATACCTTCTCGGCTAACCATCTAATTCTCTTAAGCCCATCTTTTAGTCTTCTCAAAACAATACATAAAACATTAATTTGGGACACTTAACATTCTTGAGGCATTCGTAAGTTGGTATCGTCATACCAAGACTTGCAATCCATATATATCATCCCATAAACATTTCATAAACTCGTACATCATTAGTCCCATCATTTAAAAGGATTTAAACACATTTATCATATCCCTCAAAGGTTAAAGATTTTATAATTCATAAATAACACTTTCAAAATCGAAGAGTGTAGAAATTCTTTTCCTTTTTCATCAAAAGCCAAGATTTAAATAGTAAAAAAATTAACAAAAGAATCATGACTTTATATCTACCCCAAAAGATTTTCATAATAATAGGGTTTCATATTTCAAGTAATAATCCTCCATTCTCAAAGAAATTCATAACCAAAGAGTAATTTCATACGCATGGGTTTGCAAACTTTATATAAGTCTTCCTTTCAAAAACCATTCAACAACCCACATTCAAAACTTGCATAAAACCGCTTTCATAGTCAAGAAATCAACCAATAATAGATTTGGTTGAAAGAGGAATTTTCAACATACCTTGGAGAAGAAGGATTTAGAAAGGAACTCTTTGGATAGAAACCCTAGCCTTAGCCTTTCTTGAAAACCTTAAGATTTTTGTGAAGAATCTTATTTGAAATTCATAACTACCGATTAGAAAGGATTTGGAATACCTTGAAATACATGAGGGGAACGTACCTTCGTGTAGGAGGGTCGGCGAGGAGAGAAAACCAACTTAGGGATTGAAAGAAGAGAGAAAGAATGACAATTTTCGGAAAAACTGACCTTAGGATGCTTATATAGTGATTTCTCGTGCCCGGCCGCGCGGATGGCGCCTTGACCGCACTCTGGTCACGCGGAAGTGGCAGTAGTGCTGTCTTCCCCGCGCGCGCGCACAGGGGTCATCTCATTCGCGTGGCTGGCCGCGCAGACCGGGCATCGTCTGTAAAATAGGCATAAATTGTTACTCGGGACTCGGATCAATGCGCGGTCAGTGGAATTGGAAAGAAGACTCAAAAATCTTTAATTTGGTGGGTATGAGCTACGCAAATTTTCATATAATGTGAGAAAGGATTGTTTGAAGTTGATTTCTATTAGAAAGTTATACGAAAACTTAGTCGGTAGAGAAGCTTTCAACTTAACATGTGCTAGAGCTTCCTTAGGAAATTAATTCCCATCCATAGCACTTCCCCACACGTACGAATTGATCTTAACAATGAGTTATAATATAGTTTATTGAGTTCGGACCCTGCTACATACTTAGAACGGTTTCAATTCTTAGCCCGAAAAACTTGGGGTGTTACACTATCTCTCCTTATTGAACTACTTTACTACTAGCAATCTTGTTTTAAATATTTCAACGAGCATTCGAGAGGATGAAAATATCAAACAAGAACAACAGGTGCAGAACAAATCAAAAGGACATCACAACATGGGATTCGAACATAATCCAAGGATGAGGTATGACAAAGAAACTATCTCCTCTCCAAATAGAATTATATTACTACTAATAGTTTTGCTTTGAGATATTGCCTAGAGCATCTGAGAAGGATGAAATTCTCAAAGAAAAAACCACAGGGTCAGACTACGCCAAAAAAGGATGCAACACAATGTGGAAATTCTCCTTAATAGTAAGCTGGACATAGTCTGAAGAGGAACATTGAACTCTTTGGATGCGAGATGAGTGACAACTTCCACCGCCATCAAACCACACCCCTATCAGAAGGCATGCGGGTATTTCCTATCATGGGGTCTTCGTTTCACATCCATAGTATTTTCTAAACTCTCACTGGAAGCAATATTCCTTCTTTTCAAATTTGGGTGACAATACACCTCAAGCTTTGGAAATTATGTCCATGTAGCTCTTATTTATAGATATGAGGGCCCAACATTTGTAATGATTACAAGCCTTTTTTTCATAACTCGATTATTTTGTCACTCATCCCGAGCTAAAGGTTGTCTTAACATAATGATTATCTTTTTCACCAATTGAGTCAAACTACAAATAGCCCGATTCCCCAAGTCATGGGATATGTATGCAGGCTCTATGTTAAAAATTCGGCTGCATTCCAAACTTCTCCCAATCCTCTTACTCCCCAACTTTCCGATCTCTTCGTAATCCAAAATTTGAATAGCTTTGAAATTCTTTGAAAATGGTGCATAAAGTCAAGCGTCTTGAACTGCAAATGGCCTGAATTCTCATGTAACCTGAGATATGTACGAAACTCGATACTGGAGTACGACCATAATTCCTTGAAATTTGTTCTAAAACCAACCGCTTCCTAGAGATGAATTTATGGCCAGACAAAAATGGGAACGTCAATTCCCTTTGCCCAGGGTTGCTTGCATCCACCCTACCCAAAGGGAGGGACAGGTGTTGACACCCAATTTTTTCCCTCCACGTCGCAATTAAATTTTGAGCTTTTTTTTAGTTTTAAAATAATTTTAAAATAATTATTCATATAAAAGCAAAATATCTTCAAAATCAATTTTATAAAACCTTCATCATTTTAAGTAAGAATTTATATATTATATATTTAATTATATAGAATTATATAGAGTTCACTTAAGAAATAACTTTTAAAATTATTTTCGAGTAAAAAACCTTGTTTAAATTAACAATGTTCCATTTTCTCATAAATAATTATGTCACGACCCAGACCATCGTGAGTGGAACCCACACAACCCCCGGATGAGCGAACCAGTAGAGTTCAACCCTTAGCCTAGACTAACAGCCTAAAACCAACAAACATAAAATAACTAGCAATTCAAATAATGCAAAAGGCCTTTCATTGAAATAAAACCTGCAAAAATTCCTCTAGAATCTGAAAGTCATCGTACCAAACACTACCATAACTAGAGTAAGGGGATGCAACCCCAAAACTTAAAACAATAAAGAAATAGTCTAAGCCCGAAACAATTGGGCTACAACTCAAAGATAAACACCAAGGCGGCTTGGTCGAACATCTCACCCTTGATATCTGGAACAGACCGGCCTGCAAGTGAGGTCGTGAGTCAACCGCCGGAAGATTTCCTGTACTCACAAGAAAACAAGCAAGTGCAGTATCAGTACACAACCACCGTGTACTGGTAGTATCATCAGCCAGTTCCAAATAAAACAGTGTATAATTAGTACAACAAATCAAGTATAAGTACAGAAAAAATACGACAAGTCAATAGGCTCTCCTAGACTGCAAGTCTCTACCTAGCTTGTTCCCACATGAAATCCACTTTTTATAACTCTAAACAACAACCAAAGAATACAATAAATCATCCTTTTTGCCTAACTTGGACCCACCATGGGATCCCGTCTAAACAACCCTAATTGTTAAACAGACAACCCAGCCTAATCCAAGACCAACTCCAAAGATATAACAAGATTCTCGATCACTCAAGGACCACCAACGAATATCACAATTTAATAAAATAGCCCGGTCCTCTCACAGTACCAATAACAGTCAATGCAATGCAACAATATCAATGCAATGATGTAGTAAAATAAACCAGTACCAGGCAACGTACCCGAGCCAACCGTTAGTATTCTGTACCAGGCGTGGTACCCAAGCCAACCATTTGTTATACACGTACCAGACGTTGTACCTGAGCCAACCGTTAGTATACCCATATTAGGCATGGTACCCGAGCCAACCGAATGTCAACAATGAACAAATAACTTGTAAACCAACAAGCAGTACACCATTAAATTCACAGACTGTAAAACAGGACCCTTAGACATTCTACAAAATTCCTCTAAGCCATGCAATTCATATAAACACTTAGATAAGAGTACGAGATATACATGAATCATAAGCCATCACCTACCTCGAAATGATCCAAGCTCTACTCAACCAAAGCTTTCCCGTATTCTGGATTCCTTTCTGGTTCTTGGTCTAAAACTATATACAATTACTCAAATTAATAAACAAGGCCTACACATTACCTGGATTACACAAAATCCCATACCCTCAGGCCACCCATGATCATCCTACCCTTTTTCCTGGGCTTCCTACCAATAATTTCCCTAGTTCTATCATTTTCACGGATAAAAATAGAGAATTTAACAACATACAATCATAATACCTTACTTTTACCAATACCCAAGAACTTTCATGCCTAGAATACCCCTTTTTCCCCGGATTCTAGCATCCCTAGGTTATTCCAACCCTTCCACAAGTTCCCTCCTAGCAATTCTACCGTATAGAAAAAGTAGTACGAAGTTTAGGGAGTAGAGTCCTTACCTTCAGGACAAAATATAGTGGAAAACTAGTAGTAATTGCCCAAAATTGCCCCCTTCTTCTCCCAAAATGTTTCAAGAAAAACTAAACTGTTTTGGGGAAGTTTATGCATTAAATCTCGTCACACTCTGCTATAGTGATCTGCTCTGCTATAGTGGTACCGCCATAGCGGAGTTGTTCACTATGGCTGTTGACATGGGACAGAAAGTCATAAAACCTCCAAAACTAACCCCTTTAACAACATACTTATTTTCTTGAAGTCCCAAAATAATCCCTTCACGTCAACGTCGATTTCTTGACTTCTACTTAGCCGAATTAGATTCCAAAAAGTCCCGCAGACTCCTTTATGTGTTAACTACAAGGAAAACTAGCTCACCATAAGACGTCCAACCTAATCCTTACCCGGATTTCCCTAGACTCCACCTTGCTCCAAATCTGGTCCAGACTAGCCTAGCCCAGAATTTTATACTCCTAAACCCGGAGTTTTCTAACTCTACAACTTTGCACGATTGGACTACCTGTAATGACAAACCCAGTCATTACAACAGATACCAATTTACCCACTGTTCATCCCCGAACCATCAAACCCAAATTTATAAAAATAAAAGAAAGAAAGAAAGTGTAGTACCTGACTCCTCAAACAAATGAGGGTACTTGTCCCGCATTTCCTTCTTGGATTCCCAAGAGGCTTCCTCAACCGGAAGATGCTTCCACTGAACCTTTTCCATATCAATCACGTTTGTCCTCAACCTATGAAAATCTCGAGCAATAATCAAGACTGGTTCCTCTTCATAACAAAGATCCTTATCGAAAAACACCTCATACCACATGATGATGTAGTCCCCATCCCCATGGTATCGCTTAAGCATGGATACATGGAATACCAGATGGACGCCTGACAAACTGGGCGGCACTGCTAACTTGTAAGCCACTGGCCCCATAATCTCAAGAACCTCAAATAGACCAATGAACTAAGAGCTAAGCTTTCCCTTCTTACAAAACAGAATAACTCCCTTCATTGGTGATACTTTTAACAATACATGTTCATCAACCGGAAATTCCATGTCCTGGACCTTGCGATCTGCATACTTCTTCTGCCTACTTTGGGCAGCCAACAATTTAGCCTGAATGTCCCTTACCTTTTCCTGTGCTTCTTTTACCAATTCCACTCCCAAATTCTTTACATCGCCTTCCTCAAACCACCCAATCGGCGATCTACAAATCCTCCCATACAACGCGTCGAATGGTGCCATGTCAATACTGAAGTGATAGCTATTGTTGTATGAGAACTCGCACAATGGTAGAATATGGTCCCAATGACCCCCGAAGTCCATCACACATGCTCTCCGCATATCCTCCAATACCTGGATCGTCCTCTCCGACTGACCATCAGTTTGAGGATGAAAGGTTGTTCTATAAGTGAGTTGTGTACCCAACGTTTCATGTAGCTTGACCCAAAATTTAGAGATGAACTATGACCCCTGTCTGAAATGATGGACAGTGGCACCCCATGCAATCTCACAATCTCTTTCACGTAGATCTTAGCCAATTGCTATAAATTGTAATCTACCCTGACAGGAATAAAATAAGCGTACTTGGTCAGCCTATCAACAGTGACCCAAATTGAGTCATACTTCCCCAATGTCTAGGGAAAACGAACCACGAAGTCCATGGCTATCCTTTCTCACTTCCACTCTGGAATTGGCATTCTCAAGAGTAGTCCTGCAGGTCTCTGATGCTCATACTTTTCATGCTGGCAGTTCTTACATTTGAACACAAAGTCAACTATGTCCTTTTTCATTTTGGGCCACTAGTAATGTTGCCTTAAGTTCCTGTGCATTTTGGTCACACCCGGATGAATTGAGTACCGCAAACCATGGGCTTGCGCCAAGATTTTTTGAATTATATCATCAACCCGAGGAATACAAATCCTCTCTTTAAAATTTAGTACTCCACCAGAGTCTAATGTGACGTCCCGGGATTCCCCAGATATTACCTTACCTTGAAGCTTACTCAGTTTCAGATCCTGAAACTGTTTGGCCTATATTTCCTCTATGAAGGTGGCTTTGACCTCAAGGCTAGCCAACAACCCACTTTGTTCTGAAACACCCAAGTGCATGAACTTGGACTCCAAATCTCGAATTTCCCTTGCTAGTGGTCGTTTGGACACCCCCAAACAAGACAAACTACCCATGCTAACTATTTTTCGGCTCAATGCGTCTGCCACCATATTAGCCTTACCCGGATGGTACTGAATAGTCACATCATAGTCCTTCAATAACTCCATCCACCTTCTCTGCCTCAAATTCAAATCCTTCTGAGTGAACACATACTGAAGACTGCGATGATCGGTGAACACCTCACACTTGACACCATAGAGATAGTGTCCAAATCTTGAGTGCAAAAACCACTTCTTAAGTCATGAGTAGGATAGTTCTTCTCATGCACCTTCAACTGCCTACACGCATAGGCTATCACATTCCTATCCTGCATCAACACAGCACCCAAACAAGAATGTGAAGCATCACAATAAACAATAAAGTCTTTACCTTCAACCGGCAAGGAAAATATAAGATCCATGGTCAGAAGGGTCTTGAGCTTTTGGAATCTCTCCTCACACTTGTCGGACCACACGAATGGTAAATCTTTCTATGTCAGCCTGGTCAGGTGAGTAGCAATAGACGCAAAATCTTTAACAAACCTCCGGTAGTACCCTAAGAGCCCAACAAAACTCCTCACCTAGGTCACAAAGCTAGGCTGAGCCTAAATCTTGGCTGCCTTAATCTTCTGGGGATCCACCATCACCCCCTATTCCGACACTACACGCCCCAAGAACGCAACTGAAGTCAACCAAAACTCACACTTAGTGAACTTCTTATAAAGCTTCCGGCGTCTCAAGATGTCTAACACAATACGAAGATATTTAGTATGCTCCTCCCTACTCTTGAAGTAGATCAAAATATCATCGATAAACGCAATCACTAAGGAATCCAAATACGACTTAAATTCCCCATTCATCAAACTCATGAATGCTTCCGGCGCATTGGTCAAACCAAACAACATTACTAGGAACTCGTAATGCCGATACCGAGTCTGAAAAGTAGTCTTAGGAATGTCCTCAGGCCTAATCCTCAAATCATGGTACCCCAACTTCAAGTTAATTTTTGAAAACACCGATGCACCCTGAAGCTGGTCAAATAAATCATCAATGCGGGGTAGAGGGTACTTATTCTGGATGGTCACCTTGTTTAACTGCATATAATCTATGCACATCCGCATACTACCATCCTTTTTCTTTACAAACAAAACAGGAGCACTGAAAGGCGACACACTGGGACAGATAAATCCTTTATCTAGGAATTCCTGTAGCTGAGTCTTAAGTTCCCTCAACTCTGTCGGAGCCATACGATATGGAGGAATAGAAATAGGATGAGTGCCTGGCTCCAGATAAATACAAAAGTCGATATCCCTGTCCGGAGGCATACCAGGCAAATCCGCTGGAAACACCTTTAGAAACTCAGAAACCACCAGGACTGACTCTATAGATGGGGACTCCATAAAATCATCCCAGAGATGAGCCAAGAAGGCTAGACACCCTCTCCCCACTAGCTTCCTAGCCCGAACGAATGATATGACCTTAACTAGCTTAGGCCTGTACACACCTTCCCACTCTAGTCTACCCTTACCTGGAATCTCTAGAGCCACAGTCTTGGTGTTACAGTTAAACACATCATGATAAAGGGATAGCCAGGTCATGACCAAGATAATATCAAAATCAGCCATATCCAGAATCACCAAGTCTACCCAAGTATGCAACCCCATGAACACAACAAAACAATCATGATAAACATGAGTCACAATCACAGACTCTCAGACCATGGTAGAAACATGGATAGGGGAATCAAAGATATCACAAATCAATTCCATACCCAACGCAAAACTCACAGATACATAAGAATATGTAGAACCTGGGTCAAATAATACTGAAGCCATTTTATCGCAGACAACATCATTACTTGTGATCACCGCATCTGATGCTTCCGCCTGAGTTCTCCCTAGAAATGCATAACAATGAGAGCCCCATCATCAATCCAGGAAACTTCCTGGGCCGGTTGCGCTGCACCTCTGCCTGCGCCGCCATTCCTTCTGTCACCTCGACCTCCCTGAAAGTTTCCTCGCCCACCCTATGGACGACCTCTAGCATTACCGCCCCTACCTACTAGGACCACCGCTCTAAACTATTGCGACCCTGATTACATGTCTGCCTAAGTGTGCACTTCCTCTTAAAGTGGCCTAGATAACCACAATAGAAGTAACCACGGTCAAGTGTAGGCCTACTAGATAATGTATAACACGCTCCCTGGCCTCTAGAAGCTGAAGACTTATTATGAGCTCCCTGACGACCACCTGTACCAGCTGGCAGAGTTGACTGAATAGGACAGGCTGAGTATACTTGCTGATTATGACCCCTGGAATATGAACCACCATAATTTCCTTCATTCTGGGGCTTCTTGGCTAACGCCTTAGCCTGCCCCATCTGCCTGACTCCCTCAAGTTGATTCACATAATCCACCACATCATTAAAGACCTTCCCTGAAGAAGTCATATGCACTGACAGTACCTGTAGCTCAGTATTCAAACCTTTCACAAAGAACAGGACCCGTTCCTCCTCAGAACCCAACATCTGTGTGGCAAAATGAGAAAAGGCGTGGAACTTAGCCTCGTAAGTAGAGACTACCATGCTACCCTGCTCCAAGTTTAAAAACTCATCCTTCTTCTGGTCCCTCAAAGTATGGGGTACGTACTTCTCTAAAAATAAAGCGTGGAACTGTTCCCAAGTCAGTGGGGGTAGAACAGAAGACCGGTACTCCACATGAGACCTCCACCACTGCTTAGCATCACCCTGTAGCTGAAATGTGACAAACTCAACCCCATGCTGATGTACGATACCAAACTTATGCAACCTCTCATAGAAATCCAAGATGAACTCATAAGCATCCTCCCTATCAGTACCCTTAAATGTAAGAGGTTTCAGCTTGAGAAACTTGGTCAGCATCTCGTGCTCATTCACTGTCATCACTGGGCCTAGCATTGGCCTGAAGAAGTCATTTGTGCCTAAAGCTGCATCCATCCTAGGCACTGTAGTAGCCGCTGGCTGAGGGTCCAAGGCCTGGTTTGCAAAAGCCGCGGGTATGGCTCCAGTACCAACCAACCCACTCAAAATATTCCAAGCCTGCTGAAAGGCTTCTGGTGTCATAGTAGGGAGGCCTCCATACCCAATCGTTGTCTCCTTCTCCTGCGCCTCACCATCTTCAGCCATAACTTCAACATATTTAGCAATATATTCCTTAGGTAGGGAAGGGGTCGCTTCACACTCTCCAGCAGCCGCTCGAGCTTCACCCCTGGCGGGTGCGACCCTACCTCTTCCTCTGCCCCTTCCCCTGCCTCTACCACGGACAGCCGGGTTTGCTGCTCTAACTCCGTTGTTCCTTGTGTTAACCATCTGCGGACAAAAGATTGAATTAGATTAGATACCAATTTGTATCACCAGATACCAATTGGAATCAAGTTATAGCACGAAGGAAAGAAGGAAGAGATAGTTTTCCTAAAGCCCCATAGCCTCTCGAAGAAAAGTACGGACGTCTCCGCACTGTTTCTCAAGATTCTACTAGACTTGTTTGGTACGATGAGATCAACGAAACTAGTGCTCTGATACCATCTTTGTCACGACCCAGACCATCGTGAGTGGCACCCACCCAACCCCCGGATGAGCGAACTAGTAGAGTTCAACCCTTAGCCTAGACTATTAGCCTAAAACCAGCAAACAGAAAATAACTAGCAATTCAAATAATGCAAAAGGCCTTTCATTGAAATAAAACCTGGGGAAATTCCCCTAGAATATGAAAGTCATCATACCAAACACTACCAATACTAGAGTACGGGGATGCAACCCCAAAACTTAAAATGATAAAGAAATAGTCTAAGCCCAAAACAATTGGGCTACAACTCAAAGATAAACACCAAGGCGACTTAGTCGAGCAACTCACCCTTGATATCTAGAACAGACTGGCCTACAAGTGAGGTTGTGCGTCAACCATCGGAAGATTTTCTCTACTCACAAGAAAACAAGCAAGTGCAATATTAGTACACAACCACCGTGTACTAGTAGGATCATCACCCAGTTCCAAATAAAATAATGTATAATCAGTACATCAAATCAAGTATAAGTACGGAGAATATGCAACAAGTCAATAGGCTCCCCTAGACTACAAGTCTCTACCTAGCTTGTTTCCATATGAAATCCACTTTTTATAACTCTAAACAACAATCACAAAATTAAATAAATCATCCTTTTTTCCTTGCCCAGACCCACCCTGGGATCCCTTCTAAATAACCTTAAGTGTTAAACAGATAACCCGACCTAATACAAGACCAACTCCACAGATATAACAAGATTCCCAGTCACTCAAGGACCACCAACAAATATCATAATTCAATAAAACAACCTGGTCCTCTCGCGAAACCAATAACAGCTAATGCAATGCAATAATATCAATGCAATGATTTAGTAAAATAAACCCATACCAGGCATGGTACCCGAGCCAACCGTTAGTATTCCGTAGCAGGCATGGTACATAAGCCAACCATTTGTTATACCCATACCACGCGTGGTCCTGAGCCAACTGTTAGTATACCCATACCAGGCGTGGCACCCGAGCCAACAAATGTCAACAATCCATAGTCAAACAATGAACAAACAACTTCTAAACCAACAGGTAATACACCATTCAATTCACAGACTGTAAAACAGGACCCTTAGACATTCTACACAATTCCTCTAATCCATGCAATTCATATAAACACTTAGATAAGAGTACAAGATATACAACATTCACAGAAATCGTAAGTCATCACCTACCTCAAAATGATCCAAGCTCTACTCAACCCGAGCTTTCTCGTGTTCCAGATTCCTTTCTTATTCTTGATCTAAAACAATATACAAGTACTCAAATTAACAAACAAGGCCTGCACATTACCCGGATTACACCAAATCCCAGACCCCCATGCCACCCATGATCATCCTACCCTTTTTCCCAAGCTTCCCGCCATCAATTTACCTAGTTCTATCATTTTCATGGATAAAAATTGAGAATTTAATAACATACGATCATAATACCTTACTTTTAACAATACCCAAGAACTTTCATGCCTAGAATCCCCCTTCTTCCCCAGATTCTACCATCCCTAGGCTATTCTAACCCTTTACCAAGTTCCCTCCTAGAAATTCTGCCATGTAGGAAAAGTAGTACGAAGTTTGGGGAGTAGAATCCGTACCTTTAAGATGAAAAATAGTTGAAAACTGGTAGAAATTGCCCAAAATCGTCCCCTTCTTCTCTCAAAACGTTTCAAGAATAACAGAACTATTTTGGGTAAGTTACTGCATTAAATCCCATCACACTCCACTATAGCGGTCCACTCTGCTATAGCAGTATCGCCGTAGCGTTGTCATCCACTATGGCGAAGGCTGATCGACGTTGACTTTCGCTATAGCGGTAATTTCTTCGCTACAATGGAGGTCGCTATGGCGGAGTGTCAACACGGGACAGAAAGTCATAAAACCTCCAAAACTAGCCCATTTTACAAAACACTTATTTTCCCGATGTCCCGAAACAATCCTTTCACGTCAACCTCGATTCTGGGAGTTCTACTTACTCGAATTCGATTCCAAAAAGTCCCGCGGACTCCTTTATGTGTTAGCTACAAGGAAACCTAGCTAACCACAAGATATACAACCCAATCCATACCCAGATTTCCCTAGACTCCACCTCGCTCCAAATCTAGTCGAGGCTAGCCTAGCCCAGAATTTCAAACTCCCAAACCCGGAGTTTTCTAACTTATAACTTGGCACGATTGGAGTACCTGTAACGACGGACCCAGTCTTTACAAATTGGTAACAAATTGAATAAATAGTTTCTAATTTTTAAAATGAAAATAGTTGTGCTTGAAAGAATGATTATTTTACTTCTGTTTTGATTAAAGAAGCTCAATGAATTAATTTAATTAATTTCATCTATTTTAATTGTGGCTGAATTTTATCAAACCTGCTCAATTTGGCTATTTCTTAAATTGAATACGACCATATTATGGAAAACGTGGTCACACCTTAAATCATCTTATAACCCCTTTGTTATTAACCAAATACTTGGCCCAACAATAATTTCTAGGCCCAATTTCTCACTTAAACTGGCCCGGCCCACTCCCTAAAACTCCTATCAGCATATACACACTCACAATAGATACAACACACTTAATTATATTCCTCACTCTTAAAAAATCCATGCTTCCCACGCCCTTTAATTCTTCCAGAAAGAGCGCACAATACCACTCTTACGCGCTTCTCTCTCCATCATCCCTCCACTTCATCTTCTTTGTACAAACACAAACGAAGAAACCCAAAAACCCTAACATTCCTAAGACAACTCCCACAATGCTCAAACTCAGAAAGCACAACTACAAAATGACGCCTAAGCCCATCAAAACCCCATCCAAGTTCATTAATATTCCATCAAAGCTGTGCTGGAAAGGTCACAAAGCTTCTAGAGATTGCTAGGTGGCCTCTAATCTGCAAAATCAGTGAAAGATTGGTACATTTTTGTACCAATTCTTTCTCCCCAAGCTTATCTACTTAAGGAATTTGAAATTTCCCGCACAAAATTCCCCTAAAACCCTATTTCCCCCCAAATTTGCCTAGAATTCCCCTATATAAAGCACAAGGGTTTACAAGGATAGGGGCTGGTCTTTGGAGAAATTTCTTAAGTTTTTTTGGAAAACCACCTCTCTAGTTTAAGAAACCAAGGATTGCAGATAAATAACTCTTATAAAGAGGAAATTTGGTCAATTATGATAAGTTCAGTTCGACTCAAGTGGTGGTGAAGTTTTCCGACGAAGGCTCAAAGTCTCAGTCGCTGCTCACAAACATGTGATTTTTTCATTCAAATTCTCTCCTCTTTTTGTTCTACATTGTTACTGAAATCTAGGATAGTTTTGGATTGGTCTTGTTTGGAATTATTTATTTGTTGTGGTATGGTTTTAGGAAGGAGATGCTAGAGTTTGTTTTACCACTTCGAGGATGGTTTCAAGTTTTAAAATTTGTTAAAATCTTCAACTGATATTGCTTACTATTTTTATGACTGTTTGTGTGCTTTGTGATTGTTGCTTTGTGTTTTGTTAAAGGGATTCTCATGAAGGTGTTCTTGATTCTCAATGTCAAGTAAAACTCATGGAAGAGTTGGTTTGGCCTTTGGGACTGCTCTTTAGCTTCCCCCAAAGATCCAAAGGTTAGAATGAATCAAAACTCTCTCGTAGTTTTAGGTTTCATTCACTACAACATTTTAGTCTTTTGTCCACGCTTATAAAGTGTGGCCTAAAGTAGTAAAAGGTGTGGCCTTTGATCAAAGGCTACGCTTTTGGCCTTTAGGCCACACTTTTCCGAGGGTGGACTAAAAGGGCGTAACCATTGACTTTAGACCATGCTTTTTAAGTGTGACCATAGCAGCTACGGTTAAAAAGCGTGGCCTATGAGTTACAAAGGCCACGCATTGTAGCATCTCATTGGCAACAGTTTTATTTGATAATTCTATGGTGATAAAGCGTGGCCTTAGCTTTGTTATTGGCCACACTTTAAAAGTGCAGCCTTTTATACCTCTTCTACAACAACACTTATAACGTGTAACATTTTCTTATGTATATGCACACAATTGAAATTCCTATAGCCACACTTTTGAAGTGTGGCAACATTGTATAAATAAAAAATAATAATTTTGGTTTGCATATATATACCCAGAAATTATATATATATATATATATATACATACATACTGTCACGACCCAGACCACCGTGAGTGGCACTCACCCAACCCTCAGGTGAGAGAACCATCACTGCCCCGAACATAACCGTTCTAACAGCTCAAAACCAAGTGCAGAAAGTAAACCAACATTCAATAATTTAGGAAAAATACTTCATTAACATTAACCTGCGGAAATTATTCCCTAGAACCTGAAAGTCGCAGTACCAAACAATCTACCAATGTCTAGAGTACGGGGATGCAACCTCAAAACATAAAGGAAATAGTTTAAGCCCGAAACAAATGGGCTACAACTCTAAAGATAGATCCAAGGAAGCTTGATCGAACAGCTCACCCTTGAAGTCTGGAAGGCTGGTACTACAGATAAGGTCGCGTCTCAGCCGCTGGAAGATTTCCTGTACTCACAAGAAAGACAAGCAAGTGCAGTATCAGTACACCACCACTGTGTACTGGTAGGATCATCAGCCAATTTCCAAATAAACAATGTATTAGCAGTACAACAATATCAAGTAAAATGCATGGAAGGCATGCAATAATATTAACAGGCTCCCCTTAGACTACTAGTCTGTCCCTAACTTGTTCCCGCATGAAATCCACCCTTAATAACCATAAGCAACAGCCACATACACATAACCATCCTTTCTTCCTAGCCCAGACCCACCCTGGGATCCCTTCTAGACAACACCTAAGTGTTAACAGACAACCCGACCTAAACCAAGACCAATTCAACAGATACATAATTCCCGATCACTCAAGGACCACCAGTCAATATCATAATTCAACAAATAGCCCAGTTCACTAATAGAACCAATACCAGTCAATGCAATGCAATCAATAATAATGAAATGATACAGAAAAGTAAACTCATACTAGGTGTGGTACCCGAGCCAACGGTTAGTAATTCATACCAGGCATGGTACCCGTGTCAACCATTTGTTATACCCATACCAGGCGTGGTACCCGTGCCAACCATTAGTATACTTGTACTAGGTGTGGTACCCAATCCAACCAAATGTCAACAATCCACCGTCAATATATGAACACACAACCTGTAAACCAATAAGTCCACACCGTTCAACTCACAAACTGTAAAACAGGACCCTTAGACATTCTACACAACCCCTCTAAGCAATGCAATTCATACAACCACTTAGTTAAGAGTACAAGCACATATAATATTCACAGAAATCGTAAGCCATCACCTACCGCGAAATGATCCAAGCTCTATTCAACCCGAGCTTTCCCATATTCCTGATTCCTTTCTCGTTCTTGATCTAAAATAACATACAAGTACATTAAATTAACAACAAGGCCTGTACATTACTTGGATTATATTAAATCTCGAAACCCCAGGCCACCCATGATCATCCCACCCTTTTCATGGGCTTTTCACCGTTAGTTTCCCTAGTTCTATCATTTTTACGGATAAAAATAGAGAATTTAACAACCTATGATCATAATATCCTACTTTTAACAACACCCAAGAACATTCAAGTCTAGAATCCCCCTTCTTCCCCAGATTCTACCATTCCTAGGTTATTCCAACCTTCCCCCAAGTTCCCTCCTAGCAATTCTACCACATAGGAAAAGTATTACGAAGACTGGGGAGTAGAAACCTTACCTTAGGGAAGAGAACAATGGAAAAATGGAGGGAAAACGCTTGGAATCGCCTTGCCCTTCTCCCAAAACAAAATTGTGAAAACTAAATGTTTTGGGGAATGTTTCATCTTTAATTCCTGTTGAGCCCACTATAGCGGTCCACTCCACTATAGTGGAGTCACCCGCTATGGCGGAGGCTGAACGACGTTGACCTCCACTTTAACAGTAATTTTTCCGCTATGGCGGTGGCCGCTATGGTAAAGTGTCAACCGCTATAGAGGTTGACACAGGAAAGAAAGTCGTAAAACCTCCAAAATTAGTCCATTTTACAACACACTTATTTTCCCAACGTCCCGAAACAACCGCTTCACGTCGACCTGAATTCTGGGAGTTTTACTTACCCAAATTCAATTCTGAAAAGTCCCCCAGACTCCTTTATGTGTTAGCTACAGGAAAACTTGCTCAACACAAGACATCTGACCCCATCCTTACTCGGATGGCCCTAGACCATGCCTCGCTCCTCGCTCCTAACCATTTTCTATACCCGTACCAGGCATGGTACCCAAGCCAATCGAATGTCAATAATCCACAGTCAAATGCATGAACACACAACTTGTAAACCAACAAACAAATACCGTTCAAATTACAGACTGTAAAGCAGGAACCTTAGACATCCTACACAACTTCGCTAAGCAATGTAATTCATACAATCACTTAGATATGAGTACAATAATATACAATATTCATAGAAATCATAAGCCATCACCTACCTCGAAATGATCCAAGCTCTATTCAACCCGAGCTTTCCCGTGTTCCAGATTCCTTTCTCGTTCTTGGTCTAAAATAACACACAAGTACATACAATTAACACACAAGGCCTGCACAATACCTGGATTACACCAAATCCCCAAACCCCAGGCCACCCAAGATCATCCCACCCTTTTCTCGGGCTTTCCACCGTTAATTCACCTACTTCTATCATTTTTTTACGAATATTAACCAACCTATGAACATAGAAATATACTTTTAACAATACCCAAGAACATTCATCCTTGGAATCCCCTTTCTTCCCCAGATTCTACCATTCCTAGGTTATTCCAACCTTTCCCCAAGTTCCCTCCTAGTAATTCTATCGCATAGGAAATATAGTACAAAGATTGGGGATTAGAAACCTTATCTTAGGGAAGAAATTCAAAGTAAAAAGGAGGAAAATTGCCTGAAATATCCCTAGTTCTTCTCCCAAACGAACTTTAGAAAATTGAACTATTTTGAGGAAGTTTCCACATTAAAAACCCATCGGCCCGCTATAGCGGTCCCCGCTCCGCTATAGCGGATGACTTCCGCTATAGCGGTCTTAAGTGGGTGTTGACTGCCTTGACCACTGCTATAACGGTATTTTCCACCGCTATAGCAGAGGTCGCTACGGTGGACCATTGCGCTCGTCATGGATAGAATGTCCAGAAATCTCCAGTTTTGGCCATTTTACAGCACACTTGCTTTCCCCGACGATCCAAAACAACCCCTTCATCTCAAATGTGATTCTGGGAGTTCTACTTACCCAAATTTGATTCCGAAAAGTCCCTCGAACTCCTTTATGTCTTGGCTAGTGTAAAACTAGCTCAAAACAAGACTCAAAGACCAATCCTTACCAAGATTTCCCTAGACTCTACCTCACTCTAAAACTGGCCGAGGCTAGCCTAGCCCAAAATTTCAAACACCCAAACCCAGAGTTTTCTAACTCTAAAACATGGCATGATTGGACTATCTATAATGCCAGACCTGGTCGTTACAACAGATACCAATTTACTTATCATTCATTCCCAAATAATCAAACCCGAAATTAAAAAAATAATAGGAGGGAAGTGTAGTACCTAAATCTTCAAAAAGTTGAGGGTACTTGTCCCGCATGTCCTTCTCGGTTTCCCAAGTGGCTTCCTTAACTGGATGATGCTTCTACTGAACCTTCACTATATCAATCACCTTTGTCCTCAACCTCCAGACATCCCAAGCAAGAATCAAAATTGGTTCCTCTTTATAACGAAGATCCTTATCTAAAAGTACCTCATCTTACTTGATGATTTAATCCCCATCCCATTAGTATTGCTTAAGCATGGATACATGGAATGCCGGATGGACGCCCGACAAACTTGGTTGCAGTGCTAACTTATAAGCCACTGTCCCTACAATTTCAAGAACTTCAAACGGACCGATGAACCGAGGGCTAAGCTTGACCTTCTTACCAAACCGCATAACCCCTTTCATTGGTGACACCTTTAATAATATATGTTCACCAACCTGAAAGTCCATGTCCTGGACCTTGCGATCTACATACTCCTTCTTCCTGCTTTGAGCAGCCAACTACTTGGTCTGAATGCCCCTTACCTTTTCCTGTGCTTCCTTCACTAAGTCTATTCCCAGAGGCTTTACATCGCCTTCCTCAAACCACCCAATCGGTGATCTGTAGTTCCTCCCATACAGGGCCTCGAATGGTGCCATGTCAATACTGGAGTGGTAGCTATTATTGTACGATAATTCGCACAATGGTAGAAATTGGTCCCAATGACCCTCGAAGTCCATCACACATGCCCTCAGCATGTCCTCCAATACCTGGACCGTTCTTTCCAACTGAACATCATTCTGAGGATGGAAGTTCATGCTAAAAGTGAGTTGTGTACCCAAATCTTCATGTAACTTTCCCCAGAACTTAGAAGTAAACTGCGTACTCTTGTCTGAAATGATGGATAGTGGTACCCCATGCAGTCTCATAATCTCTTTCACGTAGATCTTAGCAAATTGTTGTGAATTGTAATCTACCCTGACCGGAATGAAATGAGCGGACTTGGTCAGCCGGTCAACAATGACCCAAATTGAGTCATACTTCCCCAATGTCTTGGGAAGACCCACCACGAAATCCATGGCTATCCTTTCCCACTTCTACTATGGAATTGGCATTCTCTTAAGTAGTCTTGCAGGTCTCTGATATTCGTACTTTACTTGTTGGAAGTTCTGGCATTTGGACACAAAATCAACTATGTCCATTTTCATCCCGGGCCACCAGTAATGCTGCCTCAAGTTCTATTACATTTTGGTCACACTCGGATGAATTGAGTACTGCGAACCATGGACTTCCGCCAAAATTCTCTTAATTATATCATCAACCAGAGGAACACAAATCCTCTCCCTGAAATGCAACACTCCACCAGAGTCTAACATGACGTCCTTTGACTCCTCAGATATTACCCTACCTCGCAACTTACCCTGTTTCGGATCCTGAAACTGTTTCGCCTTTATTTCCTCTATGAAGGTGGCCTTGACCTCAATGCTGGCCAACAACCCACCTTGATCTGAAACACCCAAGTGCATGAACTTGGTCTCCAAATCCCAAATTTCATTAGCTAGTGGTCGTTTGGACACTCCCAAAAAAGCCAAGCTACCCATGCTAACAGTTTTTCAACTTAATGCGTTTGCCACCACATTAGCCTTGCCCAGATGGTACTAAATTGTAACATCATAATCCTTCAATAGCTCGATCCACCTCCTCTACCTCAGATTCAAATCCTTTTGAGTGAATATGTGCTGCAGACTGCGATGATCTGTGAATACCTCACACTTGACACCATAAAGGTAGTGTCTCCAGACTTTCAATGCAAAAACCATCACTGCCAACTCTAAATCGTGAGTCGGGTAATTCCTCTCATGCTTTTTCAACTGCCTGGATACATAGGCTCTCACATTCCTATCGTGTATAAATACAACACCTAAACTAGAATGTGAAGCATCACAGTAAACAACAAAGTCTTTACCTTCAACTGGCAAGGACCAAATAGGGGTTGTGGTCAAAAGTGTGTTGAGATTTTTGAAGCTCTCCTCGCACTTGTCAGACCACACAATGGTACCTCCTTCTGTGTCAGCCTGGTCAGGTGAGTAGAAATAGAACTAAAATTATTAACAAACCTTTGGTAGTACCCCGCGAGCCCAACAAAACTCCTCACGTCTATCACAGAGCTAGGCCAAAACTAACTCTTGACTGCCTTAATTTTAAGGGGATCCACCATCACCCCCTTTTCTGACACTACATGCCCCAAGAATTCCACGGAAGTCAACCAAAACTCATACTTAGTGAATTTTGCATAAAGCTTTTGGTGCCTCAAGATATCCAGCACAATACGAAGATGATTAGCATGCTTCTTCCTACTCTTAGAGTAGATCAAAATATCATCGATGAACACGATAATGAAGGAATCCAAGTATGTTGTCGGTGCATTGGTGAAATCAAACAACATTACTAGAAACTTGTCATGCCCATACCAAGTCTGAAAAGCAGTTTTCAGAATGTCCTCAAGCCTAATCTTTAACTGATGGTACCCCGACCTCAAGTCGATCTTTGAGAACACTGATGCACCCTGAAGCTGGTCAAGCAAATCATCTATACGGGGTAGAGGGTACTTATTCTGGATGGTCACCTTGATCAACTACCTATAATCTATGCACATCCGCATACTACCATCTTTCTTCTTCACAAATAAAATCGGAGCACCCGAAGGTGAAGCACTGGGACGTATAAATCCTTTGTCTAGGAGTTCCTGCAGCTGAGTCTTAAGTTCCCTTAACTCTGCCAGAGCCATAGGATACGTAGAAATGGAAATGGTACGAGTGCCTTGCTCCAAATCAATACAAAAATCTATATCCCTGTCGGGAGGCATACCATGCAAGTTTACTGGAAACACCTCTAAAAATTCGGAAACCACTGGAACTGACTCAATAGGCAGGGACTCAACACTATCATCCCAGAGATGAGCCAAGGAGGCTAGACACCCCCTCTCCACTAGCTTCCTAGCCCGGACAAATGATATTGCCTTAACTTGCTTAGGCCTGTACACACCTTTCCACTCTAGTCTATCCTTACCCGGAATCTCTAGAGCGACAGTCTTGGTGTTAAAGTTCAACACAACATAATAAGGAGATAGCCAGGTCATACCTAAGATAATATCAAAATCATTCATATCCAGAATTACCAAGTCTACCCAAGTATGTAACCCCACAAACACAACAGAACAGTCACGATATATACGAGTCACAATCAAAGACTCTCTAACTGGGGTAGAAACATGGATAGGGGAATCAAGGATATCACAAGTCAAACTCGGCCCCAAAGAAAATTTCACAGACACATAAGAATACATAGATCCTGGATCAAATAATATCGAAGATATTTTATCGCAGACAAGAATAGTACTTGTGATCACTGTATCTGAGGCTTCTGCCTAGGTCCTCCCTGGAAAAAGCATAGCAATGAGCCCGATTATCAATATGGTCAACTTCTCGGGCCAGCTGCGCTACACCCCTGCCTGTGCCATCATTCCCTCGGTCTCCCTGGCCTCCCTGAAAATTACCTCACCCACCCTGTGGATGACCCCTAGCATTATTGCCTCTACCTACCGGAACCACTGCCCTAGTCTGTTGCTGACCCTGATTACCTGTCTGCCTATATGGACACTCCCTCTTAAAGTGTCCCATCTCACCACAATGGAAGCAACCACGGTCAAGAGTAGGGCTGCTAGTTGATGTATAGGACGCTCCCTGGCCTCTAGGAGATGAAAACTGAGCTCCCTGATGACCACCTGTAGTAGCTGACAGAGCTGACAGAATAGGATGGGCTAGGTAAGCCTGCTGATGCTGGCCTCTGGAGTATAAACCACCATAGTTTCCTTAATTCCGGGGATTCTTGGCTAAAGCCTTAGCCTACCCCACTTGCCTAACTCCCTCTATCTTCTTCACATAATCCACCATATCATTAAAGCCCCTTCCTGACGAAGTCATATGCACTCCCAGTACCTGCAGTTCACTATTTAGACCCTTGATAAACAACCAGACCTGATCCTCCTTGTAACCCAACATCTGTGTAGAAAAATGAGACAACACATGGAACTTAGCTAAGCCAAGACCGATATAATACCCTACTCCAAGTTCAGAAACTCATCTTTCTTTCGGTCCCTTCAACTACGGGGAACGTACTTCTCTAGAAACAACGCGTGGAACTTCTCCCATGTCAGTGGATGTAGAACAGAAGACCGATACTCGACATGAGACCTCCACCACTGCTTGGCATCACCCTGCAACTGAAAAGTGACAAACTCAACCCCATGCTGATGTACAATACCTAACTTGTGCAACATCTCATGGCAATCCAGGATGAACTCATAGGCATCCTCCTTGTCTGTACTCTAAAACATCAGAGGTTTCAGCTTAAGGAACTTAGTCAATATTTCATGCTCATTTCCTGTCATCACTGGGCCTATCATTGGCTTGAGGAGATCATTTGTGCCCGAAGTTGCGTCCATCCTAGGTGTTGTAATAACCGTTGGCTGAGTATCCAAGGCCTGATTTGCTTAAGTTGAGGGTATGGCTCCAGCACCAACCAACCCACTCAGGATATCCCATGCCTTCTTAAAAGCTTCTAGTGTCATAGTAAGAAGGCTTGCACCCCAACTGGTGCCGCCTCCGCTTGATCCCCTCCATTCTCTACAACCACTTCTTCTACGTCCTGAGCCACATATTCCTGAGGTGAGGGAGGGGTTACCTCGTGTGTAGCAGCAGCTCGAGGTCCACACCTAGTGGGTGCAGCTCCAGCTCGTCCCCTGCCCCTTCCCTGAACTGCCGAGCTCGCTGCTGGGACCGCTGGCCTTGCTCTATTATTCCTTGTAGTAACCATCAGTGGACAGAAAAGTGAATGAGGTTAGATACCAATTTTTATTTTGAGATACCAATTGGAATCGAGTTATAGCACAAAGGAAAAAAGGAAGATATAGTTTTTCCTAAAGGCCTATAGCCTCTCAAAGAAAAGTACGGACATCTCTGAATCGTTCCACAAGACTCTACTAGGCCGGTTTTGTACGACGAGATCAATTAACCTAGGCTCTGATACCATCTTTGGCATGACCCAGACCATCGTGAGTGGCACCCACCCAACCCCCGGATGAGCGAACCAGTAGAGTTCCACCCTTTGCCTAGACTAATAGCCTAAAACCTGCAAACAGAAGCAAACTTGCAATTAAACAATGCAAAACTAAATCTTTAATATAATCTTTAGAAGATCCCTCGAAGGAACTGAAACTCGTTATACCAAACATCACTACCAATATCTAAAATACGGGGATGCAACCCCAAAAGAAAATACGAAATAGTTTAAGTCCAAAACAAGTGTACTGCAACTCTAAAGATAAGCCCAAGGTAGCTTGATCAAATAGCTCAACCTTGAATTCAGAAATCATCAGCGCTAAAGATGAGGTTGCGTCTCAGCCGCTGGAAGATTTCCTAAACTCACCAAAAGACAAGCAAGTGCAGTATCAATACACAACCAATGTGTACAAGTAGGATCATCAGCCAGTTTCCAAATAAACAGTGTATAAGCAGTACAACAATATCAAGTAGAAGGTATGGAAAACATACCCAATAGCCATAGACACACCTAGACTACCAGTCTCTACTTAGCATGTTCCCGCATGAAATCCACCACCTAACTCTAAGCCAAAATCATATACCATTAACTATACCTTTCCATCTATCCCAGACCAACCCTGGGATCCCCTCTAGACTATACACATGTACCTTGAATTAACCCGACCTAAACCAAGACCAACACAAATGTCAATGAATAACCCGGCCTAAACAAAGACCAACACAACAGTTAACCAAAATTTCCCTGGCCTCTCAAGGACCACCAACCTAATAACACATTTCAATAAGTAGCCCGATCCACCTATGGAACCAATATCAATCAATGCAATACAATAATAACAATGCAATGATGCAACAAAAGTAAACCCGTACCAGGCGTGGTACCCGAGCCAACCAATTGTTATACACATACCAGGCATGGTACCCGTGCAAACCATTTGTTATACCCATACCAGGCGTGGTACCCGTGCCAACCATTTGTTATACCCATACCAGGTGTGGTACCTGAGCCAACCGAATGTCAATAATCCACAGTCAAATGCTTGAGCACACAACTTGTAAACCAACAAGCAAATACCGTTTAAATCACAGACTGTAAAGCAGGAACCTTAGACATCCTACACAACTTTCCTAAGCAATATAATTCATACAATCACTTAGATATGAGTACAAGAATATACAACATTCATAGAAATTGTAAGCCATCACCTACCTCGAAATGATCCAAGCTCTATTCAACCCGAGCTTTCTCGTGTTACGAATTCCTTTCTCGTTCATGGTCTAAAATAACACACAAGTACATACAATTAACACACAAGGCCTGTACAATACCCGGATTACACCAAATCCCCAAACCCCAGGCCACCCATGATCATCCCACCCTTTTCCCGGGCTTTCCAACATTAATTCACCTACTTATATCATTTTTTACGGATAAAGTAGAGAATTAACCAACCTATGATCATAAAAATATACTTTTAACAATAACCAAGAAAATTCATGCTTGGAATCACCTTTCATATCTGGATTCTACCATTCCTAGGTTATTCTAACCTTTCCCTGAGTTCCTTCCTAGCAATTTGACCGCATAGGAAACGTAGTACAAAGATTTGGGAGTAGAAACTTACCTTAGGGGAAAATTCAAAGGAAAATCGCCTGAAATCGCCATAGTTCTTCCCCCAAATGAATTATATAAAATTGAACTATTTTGGGGAAGTTTCCACATTAAAAACCCGTCAGCCTGCTATAGCGGTCCCCGCTCCGCTATAGCGGATGACTTCTGGTATAGCGGTCTTAAGTCGTGTTGACTGCCTTGACCACTGCTACAGCGGAGGTCGCTACGGCAGACCATTGCACTCGTCATAGACAGAATGTCTAGAAATCTCCCAGTTTTGGCCATTTTACAACACACTTGCTTTCCCTGATGATCCGAAACAACTCCTTCACGTCAAACGTATTTACGGGAGTTCTACTTACCCAAATTCAATTCTAAAAAAGTCCCCCGGACTCCTTTATGTCTTGGATACATGAAAAACTAGCTCAAAACAAGACACAAAGACCAATCCTTACCCGGATTTCCCTAGACTCTACATCGCTCCAAAACTGGTCGAGGCTAGCCTAGCCCAGAATTTCAAACTCCCAAACTCGGAGTTTTATAACTCTAAAATATGGCACAATTGGACTACCAATAATGACGGACCTGGTCGTTACACTTCTTGAGCTTAGGACTAGAGATGAGATACATCCTCTCTATGGTATATTTTTCACCTCTAAAAGTTCTTAATTTAAAGGTTCTTGGATGGATATTGCCCCTTTAATCTTTTTTCTTTTATGTGTGTTCAACCTTTTAAGACTCTAAATGTGTGTTGAAATTAGCCTGATATGTTGAAACTAGAACAAATGAGTCGAGCATAATTTAGATAGTTACATTGCCCCTTTTGTGTTCATTTGGGATTTTGCCCTTTTCTTGATAGTGGCAATACATGTCTTAAGATAGAGTCAAAATGTTTTTACTCAAAAAGAATTAATTTCAAATGTATCTATGCATCTCTCCCTTATGTTAAAGCTATTTTAGCTTGAATGTTTACCCTCCCCTGTTTCATGAAGCATGTTGAAGCTTGAATTTTTTCTATTTAGGTATAGTCATGTCTTCCTTAGATGAGTTGATTATTCTAGCTAAAGTCTCATATTCTATGCTCGTTAGTTATTATATGTCTTAGTCTGAGCTTGGTAAATTAAATGCGATTTGGTCTAATTAATTTTTTTAAGAATCTTTTATAAAGGAAATATCAAGACTTTGGTGTGCCTTTAAATAAGCATAAACCAGGTTGTCTCAAAAATGAGTTTGGATGCATTTAGTTTAATTCTATTTTCCATGAGGTGTAATGTATGATTTCCTCTTAGTTTAAATCTCGTCCCTGTCTACCATGTGTTTTCTCTGTCATCTCGTTACTGCTCCCCCTCTCTTTTCCTTAAAACCAATAAATGAATAAATATGATAAGTGATTTACTGATGGCATGATCAACTGTTGCTTTCATTCTTTGATCTTTGTTTGGTAAGCTTACTCCCAAAATGGATTAGCATAGTAGTAGATAATAATAAGTTTCTTTATATTTCTTTTCCTCTGTCAAGACCTATTCTGTTTCGTCATTGCATTGTCAGCTAATTGATCTAAGCATTGGTTTTGTCAAGTTTTAACCCATTTCGTTTGGTTAATTTACATTTAGTTTTGTTTTCTCTGTTGAATGTTCGGTTTAAAATTATAGCATGTTCAATGTTGCTAGCATTCGATAGTTGCCATATTCACAATCCTCTCTTCTTAAATGTCTTAAAATCTAGACCGGTTACATTATTTTTAAATAAATGGTTCATTGGATTTTAGCTTGTTACCACTTCAATTATAGAATGCAGGGAGGTTTAAGTTTTAAATGTTTTCATGGAATACTTGAACTTGAGTTTGTTTCTATCCTTATTTGACAAAGGAATTTAAATGCATCAATTTTTTTGTTTTCACCATTGCATGAGTGTGAACATGTCAAACCATGTTCAATTTAGTTCATAGACCCCCCGTGTATAATTGATTTTTTTTTTACCTATCCTTTCAAACTATTTTAGCCTAAAAATTTATCGGCCATTCACTGATTTGTATTTTTATTCTTGTGACATATGATGCCTCCGAGTCTGTTATGAACTCCTTTTTCTCTCCCTTGCATTCCATTGGGCCTACACGCCCAACACTTCATCTATCAAGTCAGCCTAAAACCCTAAAAGGGACCGACGAACAGGTTGAAGATAGGAAATGGGTTAAACCCATAAAGACAACAACAATGGTAGTAGTCCAAACAGACTGAATTTGAAGAAAATGGTCCAAAAGACCTAATACATATGAAGTAACAGCAGTCCAAATGGACTAATTTGAAGGATGTTGGACTAAAAGACCGAAGTCTTGCAAAAGTGGGCTTCAAAGCCCAAATTAGATATAGGACAGAAATTTGGATAAGTCCAAATTAATTAAGCCTAAAGTTTAATTATCTCTCTTACTCTTTAGCTCTTTGTTTTGTTTAGTATAGAATTATCTTGTACTTATTTGGAATGACATTTAACTTAGTTGAATTTCCCTAAAAAGTGTACCTTTCTTGTTTTAAGACCTCCTTTTATAAAGCTTCTTTATAATTCAAAAACTCTTTTTTTTTATCACTAGTGCAAATTGGTTGTTTTCTTCAAATTTTAATTCAAGCATGTTTCTTCTCTTAAATAAATTTTATTTATATTTTTTCCCAAATTGTTATCAAGAATTTCAAAATAATGTTTACTATTTTAATCAAGTTGTAGATCCTCTTATTTATCAAATCAAATATTTTTCAAAGTTAGTCAAAATTGTTAGTTTTTAAACAAGATCGGATAACCACGAGTTAGTGGATATCCCAAGTGCTTTAAACCTTCTTGGGATATTAATTTTAACCCTTACCCTTAATATCTTATTTCTAAAGTCTTTACTATTTTTCATACTTGAAAAATTTCTAAAGGTTTTCTTAATTTCTTAATTTTCAGTCTTTTACCCTTAATCTCTTGCTTTACTTGAAATTGTTTAAAATTATTAAATTAGTTTTGAAATAATTTTAAAAGTCAAAAATTATTTTCTTTGTCCAAAACACTCGAAAATAAAGTCTAAAGAAAGTTAAGTCATAACCTATCTCAAAGCCGACCCGCAAGTCTCTACTTGATTAAACCTGAGCCTTCCTCTTTTGAATGGTATCCAAGCACAATCAATCTACCAATAATAATTTCTACATGTAAAGATAAGTCCAACAATATCCATATTGCTATGGTTCTAATCTGGGTCCATAAAATCAATCAAACAATTATCCCCAATCCCACAAGGGTAAAACTGGATTTTATTGGATAATTAACTTACCCAAAGCTTAAGGAGTTCAAATATGAAATTTAATCGAAAATAGAGTTAAAATTGACATTGATATCATTAAAAAATCATTCTTTAACTTTATTGGGAAAATCCTAAAATTTCAAGTTGATCAGGATTTAAAGGTAAAATCATGAAATAATCATTGAAAAATATGTAAGAATAGTATAAGAAACTTACCCGATGAAGGAACCTCGAAAATGCCTTTGTGATTCTCCCCAAAATGAGTTTCATAACTTCAAAAATTGAGATATGGAGTCTATGCTTGAAAAATTAAATTTAAATCTATTTTAAGTGATCCATTCTTCGTGAATGCGGGACCTCTATCGCATTTGCAAAGCAACCCAACCCGAACCCATCGTGTTTGTGATGGACCAGTCACGTTCACGTAGAACAACTACCACTGACCTAGAACTGGACCAATAATCCTTCCCAAACACGGTCCTCCTACTGCGAATTCAAAGGTTCATTTTTTTCTTTTTTCACGAATGCAACGCCCCCTCGAAAATGTGAAGAAGGATTTCACCTGGCACCAACAAAAGCCGAAGCAGCAACCAAGCTCAACCAAAATTTCTCCATACGGATCCTCAGAATACATTTAGAATCCTATGAACACAAACCAACTATGCTACTAGACTAAAATTGATATGCTGAACTCAATAAAATTGTCGAATTCACCAACAAAGGTGGCTATCAATGAATGTTGACCGAAGTTAACTCTAGACCAAAATTTTCAACTTTCCAACCAATGACTCAAAATGCATCTGTATGCCTCAGGACCTGAATTAACAGTTCTATTAGTCCAAAAATGGCATTCCAGAGCTAACAAAATTCTCATATGATGTCTAAATCTCCCAATGTTGACAAAAGTCAACCATAACAACTTTAATACTTTCCAAAATAAAAAATTCTTATAGAACCCAACTAAACACCATCGAAAATTGTGCCACTCGCCTTTGTAGACTAAAAATACCATACTAGAACTATGGAGAGGGATAAAATGGTCAAAGTTCATAAAAATCTAAAAATCACATGAGGGTTGTTACATCATCCACCACTAAAACACCCGTTCTTCCTAAAATGTAAAAGTAAGAAAGGTACTTGATCTATTGAAAAGTTGGGGATATCTACTCCACATATTCGACTTCGTTTCTTATGTAGCCTTCTCGACTAGATGATTCTTCAATTGAAGCTTTAGTGATGCTATCTCCTTTTATCTAATGATCCCATCCTACTTCAGTTGAAAGGTGAAGTCCATCAGCAGAGAGTACAAGTTTTCTCCCAAGGGAGAGATGGTGTGCTTGAATACCAGGGTCGGTGTGTGTCCCCAATATAGATGAGTAGAGGCAATAGATTTTAGCAGAGGCTCATAGCTCAAGATATTCTATCCGTCCTGATTCCACAAATATGTATTGTGACCTATGAGAAGTCTATTAGTGGAATGCCATGAAAAAGGACGTT
Organism: Jaltomata sinuosa; assembly: GCA_003996215.1. Classification (NCBI taxonomy): domain Eukaryota; kingdom Viridiplantae; phylum Streptophyta; class Magnoliopsida; order Solanales; family Solanaceae; genus Jaltomata; species Jaltomata sinuosa. The sequence goes on from QJPP01005139.1 coordinate 37,668, forward strand.
GCAGATTTTGTGGCTAAGTGTCCAAACTGCCAACAGGTAAACTTAGAACACCAGAGATTGGGAGGTTTAACTAAAGATATTGACATTCCTACTTGGAAGTAAGAAATGATCAATATGGATTTCATTACAGGTTTACTGTGCACTCGCCAATAGAATAATTCAATTTGGGTGATAGTAAACTGGATGACTAAGTTAGCCCACTTCTTAGTTGTTAAGACTACTAATTCAGCAGAGGACTATGCCAGGCTGTAAGTCCGTGAGATGGTCAGATTGTATGGGGTTACCTTGTCTATCATCTCAGATAGGGGTACTCAATTTGCATCCCAGTTTTGGAAGTCATTTCAAAAATGTCTTGGTACTCAGGTGAATCGCAGCACAATATTTCACCCTCAGACAGACGACCAGCCAGAGCAAACTATACAAACCCTAGAGGATATGTTGATAACTTGTGTATTGACTTTAAGGGTAATTGGGATGATCACTTACCTCTTATAGAGTTTGCCTACAATAACATCTTCCATTATAGCATTCAGATGGCCTCGTATGAGGCACTTTAATGGCAGAGGTGTAGATCACATATTGGCTAGTTTGAGGTAGGTGAAGCAGCTTTGATAGGGCCAGATTCGGTTCATGAGACTATGGAGAAAGTTCATATCAAAAGGGAATGGTTAAAGGCTACTCAGAATCGCCAGAAATCCTATATAGATGTGAGGAGAAGAGACTTAGAGTTTGAGGTTGGTGATTGGTATTTCTGAAGGTTTCACCCATGAAGGGTGTGATGAGGTTTGGAAAGATGGGGAAGCTTAGTCCCTAATATGTAGGTCCCTACAGGATTCTAAGAAGATTTTGCAAGATGGCTTATGAGTTAGAGTTGCCCGCAGACTTAGCATAAGTGCACCTAGTCGTTCATGTATCCATATTGAAGAAGTGCATTGGTGATTCAACCTTAGTTGTTCATTTAGAGAGTATGGGGGTGAAAGACAGTATCTCTTACGAAGGGGCCCCAATTGAGATTCTTGATTGTCATATTCGTAGGTTGAGAAACTAGGAAGTCGCTTTAGAAAGTTCTTTGGAGGAACCAGTCAGTTGAGGGAGCTATTTGGAAAGCAGAAGCAACTCTGATCACCAAGTACACTCAACTCTTTCCTTTTGATTCATCTCCAGCTTGAGCTAATAGTTTCATCATCTGTTTTTCCCCTCAGTTTCATATTCCCTTAGCTATTCTTGCATTGCAGCATGCATTCATGTCTTTCAAACTCAGATCAATTAGAAACTAGCTTTTATAATTCAATTGGTAGGGATTGCAACTCTTTCCCTCAAAACTCAGCTTGATTAGTCTTCATTCAAGGATGAATGATCCCAAGGGGGAGATATTGTAATACCCTAAACATTCTAATCCTAGAACCAAACCAGATATCCTTAGTGTGAACTGTCAAAGTGAACTAACAAGAACCACGAACAGTTTCCACGAACCATGAAATAGACCATGGGTTATGGATGCCATCCGTGGAATAGGACCTGCAACCCAGACCTTAGGTCCTTGATCCATGAAAGGGTTCCATAGACCGTGGATCAAACCATGGGTCGTGGTTTCCCTTCGTAGAATTAAACCTGCAGGGTGCCTATTAGCCCAAGAACCATGATTAGTTTGCATGGACAATGGAACAGTCCATGAGAAGTGGATGGTTGTTATAGAATCAGATCTGTAGCCTTACAAAAATCCCAGGGAACCAGGATAGGGTCCATAGCTCGTGGAACTATCCATGGATTGTGGTTCCCGTCCATGGAACCCAGTTTGTGAAATATTTAGCAGTTTTCATTATGTTTTCTCAGGGGTAATTCAGACCTTTCTCACTCTTTTAAAACTAAAACTACGTCCTTTTAACTATCCTAAACCTTAAGATTAAGCCTAAACTACTCCAAATCCCTCATTCCCTTAGTAATAAGACAGACACTTAGCCAAGAACAGAGAAAAGAAAGTAGTTCTCTTCTCCAAAGCAAGAAGTAGGGTTCTTCAACCTCAGGTTCTAAACCCAAAGAATTCAGCAAGGTTTTTTCTCTCAGGTATGTGAGATTTTATTAATGGGTTCCCTGTCATCCATTTAGTCCCAAAATTTACCAATTCCTTAGTTTAGATCGTTCTTCAGAGCCTAGGGTTTCATGAGCATTGTGAATTCCCTTGTACATCAGTTTCTTATCATGAATGAACCTTGAATATATGTTTTTCTTAAAGTTTAGCATCTTTGTATACATGAAATCCACGAATCAGCATATTGAACTATTCATGATTTTGAGATTGTGTTAAGAGATTTCACACTTTATCTAGATTATAGCATTGTCATGAGTAGTTGCATTCTTCAGCGACGGCGGGTTATGAACACCCGATGACTTAGGACTTCATGCATTGTTAGTCGAATATTCAATCTTTCAAAATTATATGATTTAGAATGCTTTTGAAATTAAGTATTCACCTTTCATTCTCAGAACCTCAGTATTATTAAGTTATTCAGTACATCAACATTTATTCAATTAGGAGTAGTACTTAGCACCGAGCGGATGCAGAGATGAAGTCTCACTCGTATGTTAGGATGGGACCTTTAGTAGAAATCCTTAAGTCCCAGAACTACAGTGCCACTGTAGGTTCTAAAGGGTCACCCATCAGACCAGGCTTGATACCTTACTACTTTTGGACATCAGTTTAGTGGATCCACGTCAGTCAGTATTCATACCTTTGGTAATGTATGGAACACCTTTCCTAGTTGGGGTTACATGTTAGACCTCAGTTAGCTCAGATTAGGGTATATCGATTAACAATATCTTCCACAGTTTAGACTTAGAGATTGCATGACCTTATATTTAGCTTATTCAACATATTATTTTTCAGTTACACATTTATTTATTTGGCCATTGCATTAGTTTACATGCCTCTGTTCCATGTTTAGTTTTTCCTCTCATATTCAACATACTTAGAATAGTGTGTATTTCACATGCTCAGAACATTCGAAGTACTGATCACCTACTTTCTTTGTGCTATATTATTTTATAATATAGGTCTCAACATTCAACATCCAGCTTGTGGTTAGCATGATATCCTCTCATCTCTGTGGTAGAGTTTGGTGAGTCCTCATATTCTGAGGACAAGGCATATATTTATTCTTTTTATTTGTTCATTCAATTTTTAGACAGTTAGAGTTAGCTGGGGGTTTGTCCCAACAACTCATCTTAGGAGAGGCTTTCATATAGATAGTAAATGTTCAACTTTATGTTAAGTTAGGTGAACTCCATTTGATTCTAGTATTGACATTTGGTTTTTGATTGTTCTACATCATTCAGACTTTAGTTTCCCCACAGTTGTATTATTCAGTTTTATGAAGTATTATTAGTGTCATACCAGGCCATGGGTTAGCTTGGGGTCACTTGTGACTCTAAGCACCATGTCGCATCCAGGGTGTAGGCTTGGGGCGTGACATCGCTAATGTGAAATCATAGTTTGTTTTGTTGGGACGTCCACCCTAAATTATGACCATTAGGCTAACTCCATCACTCTGAGATGCCTATTTTGTATTATCAGGCCATCCACCTTGTTACAGTTTGCTTATTATCAATCCATTCACTTTATTAAAGTTGGATTATTATCGAGCCATCCACCTTGTTACAATTGGATTATGTCAAGTCATCCACCTCATTATGGTTGGATTATTATCCACCTTGTTACAGTTGGAAATTAACTTTCATGTCAAGTTAAAGGGGAGGGTGATGTTTGAAGGATGTCTACAAGTCATGTCAAATATAGGGAGTTCGACGTGATCCACTAAAGATGCTTTTATTTTTGTCTTGCAGATCAACCCAAGCAGGGATCGTCTAAGAAGAGGAGGTAAATTGAAAAATAATCAAAGTCCATCCAAGGAAATGATGTACATAAAGTATGGTAATGGAAACCACTTCTTTATTTAAATTTCGTTTCTACTAAAGATGTTGTTTCAGATTTTGTCGAGAGCATCCAAAAGGGTTAAATTCTCTAATCAAAACAATAGGTGTGTACAATGACAAAAAGGATGCAACACAACATGAAACATTTTCTTAGCAGTGAACTAGAACATAGTCCAGAGAGAAATATCAGACTCTTTGGCCGCGAGCTGAGAAATTACTTCCACTGCCATGAAACCACACCCAGGGTAATTTATCAGTTTAGTTTCACATCTAGGGTAATTTATAAACTCAAACTGGAGGCAATGCCCTTCACTTTCAAATTTGGGTGACAATACACCTAGAACCTTAGAAATTATGTCCATATAAGTTCTTATTTATGGGTGTGAAGCCTGCCACATTCATAATAAATATCGCGCATGCATTTTTTCGATCCTTGTTTCCTTTATCACTCCTCTCAAAACCTCAAAGGTTATTTTCACATATGGATGTCTTTTCTACCGATTAAGTCTAACTAAATGCGACCTGATTCCCTATACATGGGATATGTAGGTGTTCTCAATGTTGAAAACTCGGTCATATTCCAAATTTCCCCAATCTTATTCCCTAGCTTCTTGGCTTCTTCGTAATTTAAAATTGGGATAGCTTTTGAATTCTTTGAAATCATGCACAAAATCCAGCATCTTGAACTACAAGTGGCTTAAATTTTCATGTAACAAAAGATATGTAGGAAACCCAATACTGAGAATCCACCATGATTCCTTGAAATTCATGCTGAATCAATCGCTTTCGAGATATGAATTAGTGGTTAAAAAAATTAGAATCGTCAATTCTCTTTTCCCAGGATCTCTTGCATTGACCCCACCTAAAAGGAGGGTAGTTATTGACACCCAATTTTTTCTCGCCACCATTTGAATTAATTTTTTTCTTCTTCAATTTTAAATAATTTTTGAAATAATTATTTTATAAAATTAAGGTGTTTCGAAAATCATTAAAATATATCTTTTCATATTTTTGACACATGTGATTATATAAATTTTACTTCAGAAAGTATTTTTGAAATTATGATGGGTGAAAAGAGTGCTAAATGAAAGAATGCTTTATTTTCCTTGAAATCAATTTAAAAATGGAGAAGAATTAGTCTTTTGATTTTGATAGGATAATTATGTACCATATTAAAATAATTATTTGGAATTGTTGTAATTGGAAGCTTATTTAATTAATTGGAATTTAGTTTATCTTCATTAATTTCAATTACAATTGAAATAATTTTAATTAATCCTAATTGATCACCCCTTAAACCAATAAGGCCATGTTCAAAATTGGCCAATATTTAATTAGCTTTACTTGAATCCCCAAAATTGGGTGTTGTTTCTTCCTTCAACAGACCCAAAACCATCAGGTCCAATCAACCTCATTAACTGACCTAATTCTTTACACTTATTCTCCTCTTCTTCTCCAATACAACACACACCAAAAGACAACCACAAACCCTTAAAGAATGACAAACCCTAGTACAAACACTCATATGGCACAGTTTCATTCATAACCAAATTCCCGCCCAGTTCATTCCAGATTCATACGAATTGCACGTGTAGCAAGAGCCCTAGTATGAATGGAGGTTCTAAAAGTTACTTATCTCTCAATTTCACTCTTTTAATTTTCTAAAATGTTATGACCCAAAATTAGGCCATGATGACGTCCACTCTAATCCTTATGTATGTAAGCCAAAATCCAATCCATATACCAAAAGTAACAACTAACATAATTAATAAAGAAGCCAAAATGAAACAAATGGGCACCGTATATAGATTCATATATAATAGGTAAAAAATATACATACATGGGCCTAGGAAAACTAAAGGAAGACCAAATATACAAGATATCCAACAACAAACATGGTGTCACCAGTACAAGAGCCACTAAAGTACATGCATGGAACTATACAAGCTACCCAAAAAGTACAAAATATAGACAGATGATCCAAGATGGAAATGGATAAGCCTCTGGACGCTTGGAGCTCACCATAAATCTTGTCAACTAGCACCTCCGAACAAATATGATCAACGGGGATGACTCGAGCTAGGGTTTGCATCGGAAAAAAATGCAAAAGTGTATCATAAGTACAAAAATATGAGGTACTCAGTAGGCATCATAGGCCAACTAAGCTAAGAAGATAGAATATAATATAAATGACATAAAAAGGGAACTACGCATTGGAATCTAACCTAGAAGTCTCAACATAACAGGGATAAAGTGAAAATAGCAATAAAAATACACGCAACATAAGTATAAATGAGAAATGTCATGCAATATGTAATGATGCAATGTAGTATGTGGCCAATGCAGTGAAACTCGAAATCTTACCTTAGGACACCCAACATCTCACCTCGGACATGAAAATAAAGTAAAGTGTTAGTGAACCTGAATCTTACCTCGAACCAAATAATAGAAATGGACTAGAATGTTACCTTAACTCGGGTTCACAGGTGGTACATTCCTTTCCAAAACCAAGAATTAGTAATAAAAATAATACAATCCCATCAGAGCTCAAATTAGTGATACAAATTGGATAGTGTTTGTTTAAAAGCCAAAAATCATTATACTTCCTTTGGATCGTACCGTAATCCATGTGTATAAGCGTATGGATGTATGCATGTCAAAATACACACACACACACACACACATATATATATATATATATATATATACACAAAATAGGGTTAACCACCCTACATTCCATAACCACACTAACCTCCAATTAAGCCAGGAAAAATTCATGGTCTCGGGCCCACAATCTCATAATACAAGAAAATACAGAAATAAAAACAATAATAATGAGAACCAATCATAAAAATCCCTCTTCCACGAAATCCTACCCCCAAACATATACTAATGGTCCTTGGTCTAAGCCTAATACTAAATTAGCATCCTAAAACTAAGGCTAAAGAAAAACAGATATTTTAAAGTCCCTGAGATAGGCCATAAATCCAGAATCTGATATAAGCCAAATCCTACCTATCAATTCCCCTAATTAACATACAATTTAAAAAATATACTACCTATCCGAGCTATGTCTAAAGAGAAGGAAACTGTAACCTACCTCATAGACAAACAACAAAAAGAATCATCACACAAAAGCCTTTCCCTTTCGCAAAGCCTCGCTTCCACTCTATCCAATAGATGAACTATTTGTTAATAAAAAGCTAACGGTACCTATATTGAAAATTTACAATTTGAACTAAAAATTGGGGGGGGGGGCAATTGACCCTCGGGACCCGTTAATGAAATTGAAAATAATTTCCTAAATTATCTCACAACAAGGGTAAGAAATACATGCCCAAAAATTGGGCAAACACGAAAATGGATTCGGACCTCAATTGGTCCAAAACCCTCACTTGATCATGGATGAAATCAAGAATTTAAAGCCCCAAGATGCGAATTAATAACAAAAATAAAGATAAAATGAGTAATATAATATTTATAGGAGGAAATTTAACTTACAAAGGTGAAGAAATCTCCATGAATCCATGGAAAAGACCTTTAACCAAGCTCACAAGTCTATGGAAATTGGAAATGAAATGGGCTTAAATAAAGGAGAAGGTCCTTCAAAGGAGCAGCGATTGCCATACCTGCAGGAGATTCACTACAGGAGTGGAAGCCTGATGACGTTCAAAAGAACTCTCCCAAAAGAGGTGGTTATGATGGATGTGCTGAGATTTTACGTCACATTAGATGCTTTTAACAAGAAAGTTTTGTAGTTTACAAGTATATATTGTGCAATTTTATGTGTTTTGGTTGTGTTTTCAGAAAGATAGACTTAAATCAACAAAAGAGCTGAGTTGGGCAAAAAATGAGATGTTTTGCTGATCATTGTGAGTTGAAATGAACTGTTGCTACAACCGTTGTATTCAACCCCAAACACAGAAGCTGATGTGAAAAGTTGAGTTACAATGAACAGGGAAACAAACCGTTATTCTTCAAAATGGTACATTTCTTTGACCGTTTCCAAAACTAGAAAGTGGCTAAAGTTTGGAAGTTATAACGCCCAAGGAAATGGTCTGTTGTTGACCAAAACAATCCATTTTGGCATCCGTGTGTTGCACGCGTCTTTCCTTTCCTAGACCAATATGGATATAATTTTTACTTGCCTATATATAGGACTCCTAAGGTATTTTTACACGCACTCCTTTTCAGCGTAGGTTTTACGCATTTTTCTTTTAGAAAAACAAATGTTACTTCTTGTTCTTGTTTTTGGAGATTCATTCTGCTCAAGTGTTCTTGGAGAATTGAAGTGTTTTTCATAGAATTTGTAGAATCCTTCTTTTATTATGAATATGATTGCCTTCTCTTCTTCTAAAAGTATGAGTGGCTAATCTCCCACAACTAGGGTTGTGGGATCCATGGCAAAGTAACAATCTAGGTTATATATGATGTTGGGTTCATATTGTAATACCCCAGAACTTCCACGCCCAGACTAAGCTCAAAAAACTAGAAGAAAATAATTTTTTCAGAAAAAATTCAAGTTTCCAGGAACAATGGTTCAAGACCACAGACCATAATTTTGAACCATGGTCCATCATCTCAAACCGTAGTACAAAATCTAGTAGACCCTCAGTTCAAGTCTTAGGAACCACGAGTCAGACCACGGACCGTAGTTTTGAACCATGATCTATCCTGTCACTTGTGGTTTCCCTTAATTAGAGGACCATCATTCCAAGTCTTAGGGACCATGAGACAGACCACGGGCCATAGTCCAGGACCACGGATCATCCTGTTGACTCATGGAACCAGAACCTCAGAGACCCTTAGCCCTTGTCCCAGGAATCACGAGTCACATGATGAACCATCATCCAGGAGTATGGTACGTCCTTTGGAGTCATAGTTCCTGAGACCACAGAACCCTAAAAGTCCTAGGTAGGACCACGACTCAGTTGACAGTCCGTCGTCTAGGAGTACGGTCCATCATTTTGAGTCGTGATCCCTGAGTCACAATTTCAGCATTTTTTCTTTTAAATTTCCCAGGGGTATTCCAAACTTTTCCTACCTCTTTTAAAGCCTAAGCTAAGATGTTTTGACTACTCTAAGCCTAGTTAATTAGTCACAAATTACCTAAAACATCGATTCTCCTAACTTCCTCAACCCCAGAAAGAAAATAAGAAAAAGAGGCGACAATTTTTTCCCAAGAAAAACAGAGGTCTTCATTAAGTTCAGCCCCAAAAATCCAAGGATTTCTCCATATATTTCTTTACCAGGTATGTGGAATTTCACTAGTGGGTTTGTTTCATCCATTAGGTCCCTAGATTCCAGTCAATCATCAGTTTTCTCCATGAATTGTTCAGACCTAGGGTTCCAAAATCTTAGGGATTTATTGAAATTCAGTTCCTACAACCTCTATGGTATTGACTATATGTTTCTTAGAGAATTGGTATAGTTCTATGTACAATGTTCAGAAACTTTAGTTTGCATACTTACATTACTTCATGAATAAGTTTACTAGGCAGATTAGTTATATGCTCATGCATCAAAATTCGAATGCCATATCCCTCAGTATATTTATGTTGCATTCTCAGTTGATTTCTATTATTTTGAGCTACCCATCATTTCAGTACATTGTTGCCTATATTCAGTTAGGAGTAAACTTAGTACCGAGCAGACGACGGGATGAAGGCTTAGCTGTCAGTTTAGGCTAAGACCTTTAGTAGCAGTCCCCAAGTCCCATAACTATGGCACCACCATAGGTTTAGAGGAGTCAGCTGTCAGACTAGGTTGTACCTCCTTGTCCTTGTGGACATCAGTACTGGATCCACATCAGATTTATTTGTACCCTTGGCAAGGTATGAACACCCTTCCATCCAGGGTTACATGTTGGCCCCATAGTTAGCTCAACTTGTGGGTATCTCGGTTAATAGTATCTCCCACAGTCAGATTCACGTGCATTTACCATGTATTCAGTATATATTTATATATTTCAGTAATCAGTTCAGCTTGCTATATCTTCATGATTTGTACTTGGTCATCGCATCTAGTTTAGCTTTCAGTTATGTTCCAGTATATCTTTTTCTATGCTTAGTTATTATATTATTCAGCTTATCCTATATCTCTCATGCTCAGTACATTCAAAGTACTGATGCATACTTTTGTGCTACATTATTTTATGATGTAGGTTCAGGCACTCAACATCCAGACCGTGCTTAGTTCGACTTCCAGTCCATACTCAGTAGTTCAGTGGTGAGTCCTCATTAGTTCGAGGATGATAGACATGCTTATATCTTCATTATTTACTTTTAATCTCAGATTTGTTAGAGTTAGCTGGGGGCATGTCTTAGAAATTCCAATTCAGTTAGAAGGCTTTCAGACATAGTCTAGTTTCAGTAGTTGTTAGTATTGTTTTTCAGTAAGCACTAAACTATTTATATATTCAGACTTTTGGGTTCTTCCTTGCTTTCAGATAATGATTGTTTTAGTTTCCGCACAATGCATGCTTTACTTTGATTTTGTATAGATATGATATGCCATGGGTTAGCTTGGGGTCACTTGTGACACTAAGCACCGTGTCGCATACAAGGGGTAGCTTAAGGGCATGACAAACTTGGTATCATAGCATAAGGTTTAAGTGTCCTAGGATGTCTGAAAGCCGCATCGAGTAGAGTCTTCTTTATGGCTGTGAAGCGCGCCTCACTTATGGTGGAGAAGCTATGAGACGTCATTAGGAATAACTTCCCGTCTTTATTTTCTAGCTTGTGCTATGGAGTATGAACTCTAGTTAATCTCCTTCTATTCTAACTCATGCTTTTTGCATTTTAGAAAAATGCCTCCCAGAAGAGCTAACCCTAGGAATCAGCCAGCTTCAGCAGACCCATTGAATGAGAAGGTTACGCATGCCGAATTTAGGGCTGCTTTTCAAGTGCTTGCTCAGGCCCTGACTGCCCAGGTCAATCAGCAGGCTGTGGCACCAGCTCCGCTTCAGGTTAATATTGTTGCAGCCAGAATTCGGGACTTAACTCGGATGAACCCTCCATAGTTTCACGGGTCCAAGCCAGAAGAGGATCCCCAAGAGTTCTTAGAGGATGTTCAGAAAGTGACTAACATTATGGGTGTCACCCCAGTTGAAGGTGCAGACTTGGCTTCTTATCAGCTGAAAGGAGTGGCCTACACTTGGTACCAACAATGGAAGGAATCTCGTTGTTCAAATGCAGGACCAGTGACTTGGGATATTTTCAAGACTACTTTTCTGATCGGTTCTTCCCACTAGAGCTCAGGGAAGCCAAGGTTCAGGAGTTCATGAACCTGAAGTAGGATGACATGAGCATAAAGGATTTTGCTCTGAAGTTCACTCAGCTATCCAAGCATACTCCAGCAATGGTAGCTGACTCTAGAGCTCGTATGAGCAAGTTCGTGTCTAGAGTGTCTGATGATATGGTCAAGGAATGATAGATGGCCATGCTCATGAAGGAGATGGACTTCTCCAGGTTAGTTACCTATGCTCAACAGATTGAGGAGGAGAAGATTAAGGAAAGGGTAGTAGATGCTAAGAGGGTTAGGACAAGTGATTATATCCCCTATCAGCGGAGGTCAGTGGGTGGAAACCTCTCTCAATATCGCTAGAAAAATTCAGCTCCAGCTCCATCTTCTGCTAGTGCCCCAAAGCCTAAGTTCAAGAAGGATCAACGAGATAGAGCGTCTGCCTTTAAGTCCCAAGGTACGGTTACTAGTGGGCACACTAACCCAGTATGTATAAAGTGTAGTAGAAACCCCAAAGGTGATTTCTTGGCAAGAAGTGGAAATTGCTTTGGTTGTGGCAAGCCAGGACACATAATGAGGGATTGTCCAACGGCTTCTAAAAAGGTTAAGGATGTTCGCCCAGAAACTCAGACTGGTTTTACAGTAGCTATGGTAGGTCACCCCAGTCAGCTAGGTGCCTCGTCAGGAACAGGTGGTGGTCAGCACCAGAATAGATTGTATGCACTTCATTCTTGACAGGACCAGGAGGATTCTCCTGATATGGTCACGGGTACGTTGTGAGTCTTTAGTACCAATGTTTATGCATTATTAGATCCAGTGGCTATGCTTTCATATGTAACTCCTTATATAGAAGTAAATTTCGATGTCAGACCATGAATTCTCCAAGAACCCTTCTCAGTCTCTACTCCAGTTGATGATCCAGTTATAGCTAAATGGGTATACATAAATTTGCCTGTCACAGTTTCCCAAAAAGTCACCTCAGCAGATCTTGAAGAGTTAGAAATGGTAGATTTTGATATCACTCTAGGCATGGATTAGTTACATTCCTGTTATGCCTCTGTCAATTATAGAACTAGGATCGTTCGGTTTCAGTTTCCTAACGAGCCAGTCTTAGAGTGGAAGGGTAGTAACTCAGTGCCTGCAGGTAGGTTTATCTCTTACCTTAAGGCTAGAAAAATGATTTCCAAAAGGTATATTTATCATCTTGTTCAGGTTAAGGATTCAAGCTCCAAGACCCCAACTCTTGAGTCAGTCCTAGTAGTGAATGAGTTTCCAGAAGTGTTCCCAGAAGATCTCCCCGGAGTTCCTCTCGAAAGGGAAATCGACTACGGAATAGATCTCCTTCCAGATACCCAGCCTATTTCGATTCCTCCTTACAGAATGGCTCCAGCTGAGCTTAAGGAATTGAAAGAACAATTGAAAAACCTTCTAGATAAGGGCTTTATTAGAACCATCATCTCTCCATGGGGTGCTCCACTTTTGTTCGTGCATAAGAAGGACAGTAATCTCAGGATTTGCATTGACTACCATCAGTTGAACAAAGTCATAATCAAGAACAAATATCCTATCCCCAGGATTGATGACTTGTTCAACTAACTTCAGGGTGCTAGTTGCTTTTCTAAGATAGACCTCAGATCCGGCTATCATTAGCTCAGAGTCAGAGATAGTAACATCCTGAAGACAGCCTTCAGGATTCAGTATGGTCACTACGAATTTGTATTCATTTCTTTTGGACTAACCAATGCTCCTGCAGCTTTCATGAACTTAATGAACAGGGTGTTCAAACAGTATTTGGATTTGTTCGTAATTGTTTTCACTGATGATATCCTCGTTTACTCTCAGAATAAGGAGGAGCATACGACTCATCTGAGGGTTATTCTGCAAACTCTCAGAGATCGCCAGCTATTCGCTAAGTTCAACAAGTGTGAATTATGGTTACAGTCTGTTGCTTTCCTTGGTCATGTAGTATCCAGAGAAGGGATCCATCTTTATTCCCATACAATTGAGGTAGTAAAGCACTGGCCCAGACCCACCTCTCCGACTAACATCAAAAGTTCCTTGGGTTTAGCAGGTTACTACCGGAGATTTGTTGAAGGATTTTCATCCATATCTACCCCATTGACCAAGTTGACTCAGAAAAAGGTCAAGTTTCAGTGGTCAGATGAGTGCGAGAAGAGTTTCTTAGAACTGAAAACTAGGTTGACTACAACTCCTGTCTTGACTTTAACAGAGCGTTCAGATGGTTATGTGGTTTATTGCAATGCATCCAGAGTCAGCATGGGTTGTGTTTTGATGTAGCAGGGTAAGGTCATAGATTATGCTTCTAGACATCTTAAGGTCCATGAAAAGAATTACCTGACTCATGACCTTGAGCTTGCAGAGGTTTTTCTTACCTTAAAGATTTAAAGACACTATTTATATGGTGTTCATATTGATGTGTTCAAAGATCATAAGATCCTCCAGTATGTTTTCACCCAGAAAGAGTTGAATCTTCATCAAAGGAGATGGCTTGAGTTCCTCAAGGATTATGATATGAATGTGCTCTACCATCCAAGTAAGGCTAATGTAGTGGTAGATGCCCTCAACAGGCTGTCCATGGTTAGTGTGTCACATGTTGAGGAAGAGAAGAAAGAATTAGTCAGAGATGTTCATAGGCTTTCTCACTTAGGAGTTTACCTCATAGACATGTCATAGGGTGGTGTGATAGTCCAGAATGGATCAGAATCTTCTTTGGTAGCGGAGGTTAAAGTGAAACAGGATAGTGACCCTATATTGCTTCAGCTAAAGGGTGCAGTCCATCAACAGAGAGTAGAGGTTTTCTCCAAAAGGGGAGATGGTATGCTTCGTTATCAGGGTCGCTTATGTGTTCCTAAGGTGGGTGAGTTAAGGCAGCAAATCCTTATAGAAGCCCATAATTCTAGATATTCTTTTCATCTGGGTGCCACTAAGATGTACCATGATCTACGGGAAGTCTATTGGTGGAATGTCATGAAGAGGGACATCGCTGATTTTGTGGCTAAGTGTCCCAACTGTCAGGAAGTTTAGGTGGAACATCAGAAACAAGGGGGAGTGACTAAGAAGATTAGCATTCCTATTTGGAAGTGGGAAGTGGTTAACATGGATTTCATTACCGGTTTACCTCGTACTCGTAGGCAGCATGACTCCATTTGGGTGATAATGGACAGGGTTGCTAAGTCAGCTCACTTCTTGGCAGTCAAGACTACAGATTTAGCGGAGGATTATGCCAGACTCTACATCAGCGATATAGTCAGGTTGCATGGGGTTCCCTTGTCTATAATCTTAGATAGAGGTACTCAGTTTACATCTCATTTCTGGAGATCATTTCAGAAAGGTCTTGTTACTCAGGTGAATCTTAGTACAACATTTTATCCGCAGATAGATGGTTAGGCAGAACGTACCATTCAGACCTTAGAAGATATGTTGAGAGCTTATGTGATTGACTTCAAAGGTAGTTGGGATGATCACCTGCCTCTCATAGAGTTCGCCTACAATAACAGCTTCCATTCCAGCATCTCGATGGCCCTATATGAGGTACTCTATGGGCGTTGATTTATATCACCTGTTGGCTGGTTCGAAGTAGGTGAAGCAGCCTTGGTTGGGCCAGATTAGGTTTATGAGGCTATGGAGAAAGTTCAGTGCATCAGAGATAGATTAAAAATAGCTTAGAGTTGTCAGGAGTCCTATGCAGATGCTAGGAGGAGAGACTTAGAGTTCAAAATTAATGATTGGGTTTTATTGAAAGTGTCACCCATGAAGGGAGTGATGAGATTTGGCAAGAAAAGGAAGCCCAGTCCCAGGAATGTAGGTCCTTACAGAATCCTGAAAGGGGTTGGTAATGTGGCTTATGAGTTAGAGTTGCCAGCAGAACTAGCAGCGGTTCATCCAGTCTTTCAGATTTCCTTGTTGAAGAAGTGTGTGGGTGATCCGACATAGATAGTACCTTTAGAGAGTATGGCTGTGAAGGATAGCCTTACCTATGAAGAGGTTCCAGTAGAGATTCTTGACCATCAGGTTCGTAGGCTGAAAAATAAAGAAGTCCCTTCAGTGAAAGTTCTGTGGAGGAATCAGTCCGTAGTGGGAGCTACTTGGGAAGCAGTAGCAGCCATGATGTCCAAGTACCCTCACCTCTTTCCCTCAGATTCAGTTTCAGGTTTAGGTAATAGTTCCTCTCCAGTATCTCAGTATAGTCATATGTAATTCAGTCTTATTACCTTGTTCCCTTAGTCATACTTACATTTAAGCATGTTTGCATGTTCATGGAACTTAGTTCAGTTAGATATCAGTTTTTAGCACTCAGTTGGAGGGGATTGCAACTCTTTCCCTCCATCCTCAGCTCGTTTAGTCTTTATTCGAGACGAATGATTCCAAGGGGAGATATTGTAATACCCCAGAACTTTCATGCCCAGACTAAGCTCAGAAAATCAGTAGAAAATATAATTTTTAGAAAAAATTCAAGTTTCTAGGAACCATGGTTCAAGACCACAGACAGTAGTTTGGAACCACAGTCTGTCATCTTAAACCGTAGTCCCAAATCCAGTAGACCCCCAGTTCAAGTCTCAAGAACCACGATACAGACAACAGACCATAATTTGGAACCACGGTCCATCCTGTCACTCATGTTTTCCCTTAATCAGAGGACCATTAGTCCAGAGCTCAAGGACCACAAGTCAGACCACGGGCTGTAGTCCAGGATGATGGATCATCCTATTGACTCATGGAACCAGAACCTCAGAGACCCTTAGCCCTTGTCCCAGGAATCACGAGTCATATGACAAACCGTCGTCCAGGAGTACGATCCATCTTATGGAGTCATAGTTACTGAGACAATAGAACCCCTAAAACTCCTAGGTAGGACCACAACTCAGTTGATGGTCCATCGTCTAGGAGTACGGTCCATCATTTCGAGTCGTGATCCCTGAGTAGCAATTTCAGCAGTTTTTCTTTTAAATTTCCCAGGGGTATTTTGGACTTTTCCTACCTCTTTTAAAGCCTAAGATACGATGTTTTAACTACTCCAAGCCTGGTTAATTAGTCACAAACTACCTAAAATATCGATTCTTCTAAATTTCTCAAACCTAAAAAGAAAATAAGAGAAAGAGGCGATAGTTTTCTCCCAAGAACATACAGAGGTCTTCATCAAGTTCAGCCCCAAAAAATCCAAGGATTTCTCCATAGATTTATTCACTAGGTATGTGGGATTTCACTAGTGGGTTCTTTTCACCCATTAGGTCCCTAGATTCCATCAGCCTTCAGTTTTCTCTATGAATTGTTCAAACGTAAGGTTCCCAAATCTTAGGGATTTATCAAAATTCAGTTCCTACAACCTCTACGGTATTGACTACATGTTTCTTGGAGAATCGGTATAGTTCTATGTAAAATGTTCAGAAACACTAGTTTGCATACGTACAGTACTTCATGAATCATGTTTACTAGGCAGATTAGTTTTATGCTCATGAATTCAGTTGGGAGTAGATTTAGTACCGAGTGGATGAGGGGATGAAGGCTTAGCTATCAGTTTAGGCTAAGACCTTTAGTAGCAGTCTCCAAGTCCTAGAACTACGGTGCCACCATAGGTTTAGAGGAGTTAGCTGTCAGACTAGGATGTATCTCCTTGTCCCTTGTGGACATCAGTAGTGGATCCACGTCAGACTTGTTCGTACCCTTGGTAAGGTATGAACACCCTTCCATCCAGGGTTACAAGTTGGACCCATAGTTAGCTCAGCTTGGGGTATGTCGGTTAATAGTATCTCCCACAGCCAGATTCATGTGCATTGACCATGTATTCAATATATATTTATATATTTCAGTAATCAGTTCAGCATGTTATATCTTTATGATTTGTACTTGGTCATCGCATCCAGTTTATCTTTTAGTTATGTTCCAGTATATTTTTTCTATGCTCAGTTATTATGTTGTTCAGCTTAGCCTATATCTCTCATGCTCAATATATTCAAGGTACTGATGCATACTTTTGTGCTATATCATTTTATGATGTAGGTTCAGGCGCTCAGCATCGAGACCGTGCTTAGTTCGAATTCCAGTCCATACTCAACAGTTGAGTGGTGAGTCCTCATTAGTTTGAGGACAATAAACATGCTTATATCTTCAGTATTTACTTTCAGTCTCAAATTTGTTAGAGTTAGATGGGGGCATGTCTCAGCAACTCCTATTCAGTTAGAAGGCTTTCAGACATAGACTAGTTTCAGCAGTTGTTAGTATTGTTTTTCAGTCAGCACTAAACTATTTATATATTCAGACTTTTGGGTTCTTCCTTGCTTTCAGATAATGATTGTTTTAGTTTCCGCACAATGCATGTTTTACTCTAATTTTGTATAGATATGCCATGCCATGGGTTAACTTAGGGTCACTTGTGACACTAAGCACCGTGTCGCGTCCAGGGGGTAGCTTCGGGCGTGACACATATTGTATGCATTATACATTGCTAATCTTGCATTTTTAATATTTTATAATGGTTGCAAACATTAGAACAAGCCTAGGTTTAATTTTCTTTAATTAGGAAGTTTAAACCGGGTGAAATGATTAACAACAAGGATTCGGGACTACTAACTCCCGTCTAATTAATAAAGCTTTAGAAAGGTTAATTAACTTGGAGTATTAATTGAGTTTTGTATTGCATATTTTCAAGTTTGAAATAATTGAAATTAAAAGTATCTATTTGGTTCAGAAACGATTAGACGTAAGACTGAATTCAATTACCTCATGTTATGCATATGAAAATGAATCCGTTTGAACTCTAACCCGAGGTTGCTTACAAAGCCATGGTGAATACATCCCTAGTTCATATCTAATATTGATTTTTACTCATTAACATTTATAATTTGTTATGTGAATTAGTCAAAGAGTAAGCAAAGTTTGATCGTTATAAACTCCCCCCATTTTTTTTGGAAATCATTGATTAATAGTCATCTAAACGACTAATAACTTAACTTTCACCATATTTCCTGTGGGATTTGACCACAACCTTTGTTGGGTTCTATATTTGACAACGACCTCTATACTTATTAAGTGAGGAATAATTTGTGCATATCAAATTTTAGCGTCGTTGCCGGGGAATGCAATTGTCTATTAAGTCCATTGTGTTTACTTGATTTTTGGTTGTACTTCTTGATTTTACTTTTATTTTTTATTTCTATGACTGTAGGATAAAAAATTTTGCATGCCAAGTACCTGATGCTCGGGTAACCCAATCTTACTATATGAACCCGAGCTTGCAAAAACTCTAAGGCTAAATATGAATGCACATTAGCATGAAGCAGTAAGGCTTGCTGCAGACCAATAAAACCTGAACAACGAGAATATTGAGGATGATCGATGCTGCTTTGGGTGATGATGTTGAGGAACATTACGTCGATAATGTTGCCATTGTTGATCAAAGGTCGCAATACAGGGGTAGAGTTCAATAATAACCAAGGTCGTTTGGTTTAGAAGATGATGAGGAACTTAACTTAGATAGAGTTGGTGCTACCGAGTGGATGAGGGGATGAGGGCTTAGCTATCAATTTAGGCTAAGACCTTTAGTAGCAGTCTCCAAGTCACAGAACTACGGCTCCACCATAGGTTTAGAGGAGTCAGCTGTTAGACTAGGATGTATCTCCTTGTCCCTTGTGGATATCAGTTGTGGATCCACGTCAGACTTGTTCGTACCCTTGGTAAGGTATGAACACCCTTCTATCCAGGGTTACAAGTTGGCCCCACAGTTAGCTCAGCTTGGTGTATGTCGGTTAATAGTATCTCCCACAGCCAGATTCATGTGCATTGACCATGTATTCAATATATATTTATATATTTCAGTAATCAGTTCAGCATGTTATATCTTTATGATTTGTACTTGGTCATCGCATCCAGTTTAGCTTTTAGTCATGTTCCAGTATATTTTTTTCTATGCTCAGTTATTATGTTGTTCAGCTTAGCCTATATCTCGCATGCTCAATGTATTCAAGGTACTGATGCATACTTTTGTGCTATATCATTTTATGATGTAGGTTCAGGCGCTCAGCATCGAGACCATGCTTAGTTCGAATTCCAGTCCGTACTCAACAGTTGAGTGGTGAGTCCTCATTAGTTTGTGGACAATAGACATGCTTATATCTTCAGTATTTACTTTCAGTCTCAAATTTGTTAGAGTTAGCTGGGGGCATGTCTCAGCAACTCCTATTCAGTTAGAAGTCTTTCAGACATAGACTAGTTTCAGCAGTTGTTAGTATTGTTTTTCAGTCAGCACTAAACTATTTATATATTCAGACTTTTGGGTTCTTCCTTGCTTTCAGATAATAATTGTTTTAGTTTCCGCACAATGCATGTTTTACTCTAATTTTGTATAGATATGCCATGCCATGGGTTAACTTAGGGTCACTTGTGACACTAAGCACCGTGTCGCGTCCAGGGGGTAGCTTCGGGCGTGACACATATTGTATGCATTATACATTGCTAATCTTGCATTTTTACTATTTTATAATGGTTGCAAACATTAGAACAAGCCTAGGTTTAATTTTCTTTAATTAGGAAGTTTAAACCGGGTGAAATGATTAACAACAAGGATTCGGGACTGCTAACTCCCGTCTAATTAATAAAGCTTTAGAAAGGTTAATTAACTTGGAGTATTAATTGAGTTTTGTATTGCATATTTTCAAGTTTGAAATAATTGAAATTAAAAGTATCTATTTGGTTCAGAAACGATTAGACGTAAGAATGAATTCAATTACCTCATGTTATGCATATGAAAATGAATCCGTTTGAACTCTAACCCGAGGTTGTTTACAAAGCCATGGTGAATACATCTCTAGTTCATATCTAATATTGATTTTTACTCATTAATATTTATAATTTGTTATGTGAATTAGTCAAAGACTAAGCAAAGTTTGATCGTTATAAACTCCCCCCATTTTTTTTGGAAATCATTGATTAATAGTCATCTAAACGACTAATAACTTAACTTTCACCATATTTCCTGTGGGATTTGAACCCAATCTTTGTTGGGTTCTATATTTGACAACGACCTCTATACTTCTTAAGTGAGGTATAATTTGTGCATATCAAATTTTAGCATCGTTGTCGGGGAATGTAATTGTCTATTAAGTCCATTGTGTTTACTTGATTTTTGGTCGTACTTCTTGATTTTACTTTTATTTGTTATTTCTATGACTGTAGGATACAAATTTTTGCATGCCAAGTACCTGATGCTCGGGTAACCCAATCTTACTATATGAACCCGAGCTTGCAAAAACACTAAGGCTAAATATGAATGCACATTAGCATGAAGCAGTAAGGCTTGCTGCAGACCAATAGAACATGAACAACGAGAATATTGAGAATGATCGATGCTGCTTTCGGTGATGATGTTGAGGAACATTACATCGATAATGTTGCCATTGTTGATCAAAGGTCGCAATACAGGGGTAGAGTTCGACAATAACCAAGGTCGTTTGCTTTAGAAGATGATGAGGAACTTAACTTAGATAGAGTTGGTGCTACCGAGTGGATGAGGGGATGAGGGCTTAGCTATCAGTTTAGGCTAAGACCTTTAGTAGCAGTCTCCAAGTCCCAGAACTACGGCGCCACCATAGGTTTAGAGGAGTCAGCTGTTAGACTAGGATGTATCTTCATGTCCCTTGTGGACATCAGTAGTAGATCCACGTCAGACTTGTTCGTACCCTTGGTAAGGTATGAACACCCTTCCATCCAGGGTTACAAGTTGGCCCAATAGTTAGCTCAGCTTGGGGTATGTCGGTTAATAGTATCTCCCACAGCCAGATTCATGTGCATTGACCATGTATTCAATATATATTTATATATTTTAGTAATCAGTTCAGCATGTTATATCTTTATGATTTGTACTTGGTCATCGCATCCAGTTTAGCTTTTAGTTATTTTCCAGTATATTTTTTTCTATGCTCAGTTATTATGTTGTTCAGCTTAGCCTATATCTCGCATGCTCAATATATTCAAGGTACTGATGCATACTTTTGTGCTATATCATTTTATGATGTAGGTTCAGGCGCTCAGCATCGAGACCGTGCTTATTTCGAATTCCAGTCCGTACTCAACAGTTGAGTGGTGAGTCCTCATTAGTTTGTGGACAATAGACATGCTTATATCTTCAGTATTTACTTTCAGACTCAAATTTGTTAGAGTTAGTTGGGGGCATGTCTCAACAACTCCTATTCAGTTAGAAGGCTTTCAGACATAGACTAGTTTCAGCAGTTGTTAGTATTATTATTCAGTCAGCACTAAACTATTTATATATTCAGACTTTTGGGTTCTTCCTTGCTTTTAGATAATGATTGTTTTAGTTTCCGCACAATGCATGTTTTACTCTAATTTTGTATAGATATGTCATGCCATGGGTTAACTTAGGGTCACTTGTGACACTAAGCACCGTGTCGCGTCCAGGGGGTAGCTTCGGGCGTGACACATATTGTATGCATTATACATTGCTAATCTTGCATTTTTACTATTTTCTAATGGTTGCAAATATTACAACAAGCCTAGGTTTAATTTGCTTTAATTAGGAAGTTTAAACCGGGTGAAATGATTAACAACAAGGATTCGGGACTGCTAACTCCCGTCTAATTAATAAAGCTTTAGAAAGGTTAATTAACTTGGAGTATTAATTGAGTTTTGTATTGCATATTTTCAAGTTTGAAATAATTGAAATTAAAAGTATCTATTTGGTTCAGAAACGATTAGACGTAAGAATGAATTCAATTACCTCATGTTATGCATATGAAAATGAATCCGTTTGAACTCTAACCCGAGGTTGCTTACAAAGCCATGGTGAATACATCCCTAGTTCATATCTAATATTGATTTTTACTCATTAACATTTATAATTTGTTATGTGAATTAGTCAAAGACTAAGCAAAGTTTGATCGTTATAAACTCCCTTCATTTTTTTTGGAAATCATTGATTAATAGTCATCTAAATGACTAATAACTTAACTTTCACCATATTTCCTGTGGGATTTGACCCCAACCTTTGTTGGGTTCTATATTTGACAACGACCTCTATACTTCTTAAGTGAGGTATAATTTGTGCATATCAAATTTTAGCGTCGTTGCCGGGGAATGCAATTGTCTATTAAGTCCACTGTGTTTACTTGATTTTTGGTCGTACTTCTTGATTTTACTTTTATTTGTTATTTCTATGACTGTAGGATACAAATTTTTGCATGCCAAGTACCTGATGCTCGGGTAACCCAATCTTACTATATGAACCCGAGCTTGCAAAAACACTAAGGCTAAATATGAATGCACATTAGCATGAAGCAGTAAGGCTTGCTGCAGACCAATAGAACCTGAACAATGAGAATATTGAGGATGATCGATGCTGCTTTGGGTGATGATGTTGAGGAACATTACGTCGATAATGTTGCCATTGTTGATCAAAGGTCGCAATACAGGGGTAGAGTTTGACAATAACCAAGATCGTTTGCTTTAGAAGATGATGAAGAACTTAACTTAGATAGAGTTGGTGCTACTGGGCCATTGTTCTTCCCCCATTAGCACCTGGTACTAAGTTCAACATCACTAACACTATGGTTCAATTGTTGAACATGAAAGGTCTATTTAGAGGTGTGGCTGGTGATGATCCCAATAGGCACTTGGTGAACTTGTTGGAATGTACAAGTCATTTGAGATGCCAGGAGTGTGTCAGAATGCTATCCAGCTTAGGTTGTTCCTATTGTCTTTGTCCGATGAGGAAGCGCTATGGTTGACAAAGTTGACTCCTAATTCTATAACAAACTGGAGTGAGTTTAAAGGAGTTTTCCTAGAAAGGTTCTTTCCTCCTTCCAGAATGATACAGTTGAGGGATGAGATCAGAAACTTCATGAAGCAACAACATGAAGCTTTGTATGAAACCTAGTTAAGGTTTAAGAAGAAGTTGACTCAGTGCCTGAACCATCAGTTGAGGGATGAATACTTAATGCAAATGTTCTACATGTCTCTAAATTCGGCTACCAAGTCGACACTTGATAATGTTTAGGTGAAGCATTCATGGGGCTTACCTTTATTAAGGCTACTACTATTTTGGACCAGATCACCAAGACAAATAGAGCTTGGCATAACCGAGACTCAGAGGTGGAAAACAATACTTATGATGTGGGTAAGTTCGCTGAGCAGCGTAGAAAAGAAGAAAAGCATAATCAAGACATGACCCACTTGAAGACATAGATGGACCTGCTAACGAAGCATTTATTGGCATGTGGAATTGAGAAGGTAAATGTTTTAGGTTGATAGGTTAGAGAAGCTGAGTCTGAGTCTAATGAAGAAGCAAATTATTTGGCGGGTTTCTAGGCTTATGGCGAAGGAAACCAAGGTTGGAACTATTAGTGAGATAATTATTATGATAATGATGGCTATAGAGATCGGGAGCAAGGTAATTAGAAGAACAAGAATGACAGAGGTGGATTATATGTACCACGTAGAAATTGATATAAAGCTAACAATGATGCAGGGACTTCCAACGTGTAAGCCATGTTGACCAAGTTTCTGCTAAAGGTGGAATCTATTGACTCTGGGGTGAAAGAGATGAAGAGTGAGCTATCTTTATTGAGTCAGCTAGTGGATTCACACTCCACTTCTATTAAACAGTTAGAGCATCAGATAGGGCAACTATCGGCAACAGTAAATCAGTGGAAGAATGGTATTTTGCCCAGTGATACCATAAAAAACCCAAAAATGATGAGAGTTGCATGGATATCACTACAAGGAGCGGTAAAACTTTATTAGAACCATATCCAGTAGTTCAGACCCAAATTGATGATGTTGTATATGATTAGGAGATAGTAGATGGTGAGATTAATATTGAGGAGAATCTCAGTATGCCTACAAAGCCAAGCAAGAGTGATGACCCAAAAGTATATTCTGAAAAATCAACTCTGATGGAGGATACTACCCCAGTGCTTAAGGAGAAAAGAAAGGAGGTTGAAAATCCTCCAATGTAGATACCTAGACTCCCTCCTCCATTTCCACAGCAGGTGAAGAAAAAGGTGGAAGATGGGAAGTTCCACAAGTTCATATCCATGCTCAAGCAGATATCAGTGAACATCTCATTAGTGGATGCTCCTGAGAAAATGCCCAGATACACCAAGTTTATGAAGGACTTGATTACCAAAAAGAGATCGGTGAGTTTTGAGCCGGAAGATAACCTTCACCACAGTAGTGAAATCTCGTCGAGGTCGTTAATCCAAAAGAATGAGGATCTAGGTGCTTTTACTATTCCCTGTACCATTGGGGAGTTTAACATTGACAAAGCATTATATGATCTTGGTGCCAGCATCAACTTGATGCCTCCAACAATCTACAGATAGTTGGACTTGGGTGCCCCCAAACTAACTACCATGAGGGTATTGATGGCTGACCATTCAGTAAAATGGCCAATAGGAATATTGTATGACGTGCTAGTGAAGGTTGGCAAGTTTATATTTCCAGCTGAATTTGTAATGTTGGATTGTGAACTATATTTTGAAGTACCCATAATTTTTGGACGACCATTGTTAGATACTAGAAGAGTGTTGGTTGACATGGAGAGAAATTAATTGACATTCAGACATAACCATGAATTATTCAATCGATAAAGCAACCGAGAGACATGAGGGTGGTCTCGGTTATTGATGAAGCTTCTATGAAAGTGAATATTGAGGAAAGGGTTTTATTAAGACCTTAGCTTCTATGATGATGATTTTGGAATTGCGAGAAGAGGGCCCCATGAAGATTGTGGTGAGAATAAGTCAAGAAAAAGAAATCACCGCAAGAGAACCAAAGAAGAAGAAAAGTTAGAAAGAGTGAAGAAGTTGTCTCGAGTAGCTGAGGAGTTGAGACAAGAGAAATTTAGAGCCCAACTGGCTGATGTCGCTTGTATGTATTCCAGTGACTACTTTTTCCTCAGAGACCCCAACGGTCTCTAACATCGTACCTCTGAGGCCTAAAGGCTTCACATGTATTATATTCTCTCAATATTTTAGCTTCCATATGTACATGTTAGGGACAATGCATGAGTCTAAGTTGAGGGCGTTTGGATACCTATGAGTCTCACTATCGAGAGTTTTTTTTTTGCCGTGTTTCTTTTCCCTTTGGTGTGTTGTCTAGTAGAACTGGTATGTTTAGGTTGTTTTTTTATTTTTATGTTGTGGTTTCATTGTGTAATTTATAAAGGAAACAAGATGATTCTTTAGCAATCATGGTATTTTATTATAAAAGGATCCCCCTGCAAAAAGTTTTGTTTTGTACATATGTTTGGAATAGTTAACTATACTGGATCCCTGAAGGTCATTGATTGTATGTGTCACGACCCGATTTCTCGGTCATGATGGCACCTACAACCCCCCGGTAGGCGAACCAATCCCCGTAGCCCAGAACAGTTAGTAATGGGCCACTAACTAACAAATAAGCGGAAGAACAGCTTATTAAGCAAAAGTAAGCGAACTAGATAAAGAGAATAGATAACAGGAATATATATATACATATGCGGAAACTAAACCAAACCCCGAGTCCTGGCATCATAGTATAGAGCCAAAACTAAATACATGGAGTGCAAACGATCCAAAATAATATATACAGATGTCTCTGAATGGTAATAGAGTACATGAAGCAGAAGATAAACTAAAGCTAAGCTCCAATCGCCAAGAGCTCACCCTCAGTCTGAAGTAGTCCCCAACAGATCTCCAAGCACGAATCACAGCGATCTAACGGCGATGGCCCACTCTAGGATCTGCACCCAAAGATGTAGGGGGGTAGGGTGAGCACCAAATGCAAAGCATAAGTTACCCAGTAGGTATCATAGGCCGACTAGGCACATATAAGATAAAAGCGTAGTAACAGACATAATAGAAGCAAGCAGTCACAGAAATAAACGAAAGGTACACAGGAACTAGCCCAGAGGGAAATCAATAGAACCACATGTGAGGCCAGTAAGAAGAATATACACACCATAGGCACAGGTGAAAGTAAGAAATAATGCACCTGGGGTCCTTGCAATAACAGTGTATACATAATAAGTTTATGAAATGGACGGTATACTGGTAACCTCAAGTGTAAGAAGAGGGAAAGAGTAATGATATACATGCTCAGGGACATGAATCAAACTCAACTAATCATATCAATCTCAAATCCAGAAACTAACAGTCTAGCAGTAACCAATTTCATACTTAACCGTAACAGGGAACAATTCTGTAAGTAAATAGCAAGAGTCTACCTACAGTCCCCCGGCCGCCCATACAATCGAGGAACACAAACAAGTGAAAACAAACCTTCCGGCATCCCATACTACCGGAGCGTACAATCAACAAAAAACAAACAATGGTGGAACCTCAAACAATGAATGATATGATGCATGAAGATCTCAAGTGAAATGGTGTCTCTGTATATACCTCATCCGGTGCCGATCCGTCCCAGCAGGTAGGTTCCATGGAAGAACACTGCCCGTATACCTCTACTTCGCCGTATACCCTTCCTCCAGCACACGCAGCCCGAAGCCTTAGGCCCGGATGGCAAGGTCCATGGAGGTCCCCGACCCCATACTAAAACTCAGTATCACAACATGTCATCCGGAAGCAAGTCCGTTTTCAAGATAGAGACCCAGTCTCGAATATGCATGCCCAGACCCTGTCCAGGACTAAAGCAGTAGGAAAATATCTCAAAAACCCTTCCAAGGGTGCCCAGGCATAATCGGGTCTAAACAGTAGAAAGTCGTCTCAGGTGCTCGGTCCGACCGAGGCTAAAATTATCTCAAGTAGCAAGAAAACTCAACTAGCACCCCGGCCCTGCCGAGTCTAGCGTTAATCATAAAACTGGTGATTGAAAACATAATTTTACTTTCTTTTACCCAAGAATATTCACAAGTTAAATCAAACCATTTTCAAATCATTTCCATCAAAAACAGGCCCCCGGGGCCATGCAAGGTTTAGAAAATAGTGCCAGTAGGCCCGAAGCCAAACCGTAGTAAAACATGGATAAAACCTCTTTAAATGCATGGAAATGGTATGATCAAACACAATAGCTGTCCAGCAGCTCACAATCAACCTATCGACCCTGCACAGGACCATAGCTACTCAGCAAGCATAACCAGCCTAGAAGGATAATTCTATGCCCGGGACTCTTGGACATTCCCAAAATCCCACCTTCTATGTTCCAGAGTCAACAAGGCCTCACAGGACCACAAGGGTAAATAAAATATATCGGCAAGTACTACAAGCAACGGAGGAACAAAAGTAGGCGGACATGAATAAAGCGGTCGAGGTCTGTGGTACCAACCTAATAAACTAACCCAAGGATACCCATTAAT
Organism: Jaltomata sinuosa; assembly: GCA_003996215.1. Classification (NCBI taxonomy): domain Eukaryota; kingdom Viridiplantae; phylum Streptophyta; class Magnoliopsida; order Solanales; family Solanaceae; genus Jaltomata; species Jaltomata sinuosa. The sequence goes on from QJPP01005139.1 coordinate 65,164, forward strand.
ACAATTTTATCCTATATATGCGGAGTCTAGGGAAAATAAACCGTAACCTACCTGTCATCCGATGACAAGCTTGAACCTCTCCGAAAAAGAGCACACTTTGCAATTGACGAAGAGGTACGCGTGTATATATAAATGAGGATTCCAATCCTGCGATGTCTTGCACCAAATTATCATCACCATTCCTTGATAAAAGTATTTGTTACTACACTTTCTTAATATCTTTCACAATATATATACAGCAATATAAGTTAGGTAGATATGTCATAATTGGAATGACACCACGTAGTTAGTGGATTGTTGGCCACTCCCTTCACCTCCACGTGGAGTGGAGGTGGCAGTAGTAAGAAAATATCTTTATCCCGTTATGTATATACTCGGGTATTATATAAGCTCGTGGTAAAATATATATAACTTTTTAAATATACCATAATTCATAGAAAAATATTTCAAACAAAACTTACTATATTATAATAATAAATTTTAACATAACTAAATTTACTATCTCCGTTAAAATATTACAATGTATAAAAACCTTATAAAATAAATACATATACAATTATATCGTAATAAAATATTTTTCATAAACCTTTAAAATATTTTTAAAAAGGTAATAATAATGTAACTTTTTACCAAATTCAACTTTCAAATAAAATATTTTCAAACACACGCGATGTTAATAAATTCTCAAACTTAGGCTCGCAACTCACCAACGCACGATTTTGATACTCAAGAACTCTCTTGGAATCCTCCCTTATGTTTTCTCACTGTTTCAGAACTGAAATGGCATTTTAAAACGTGAAGTTGAGGCTTTAAATCGTTTTTACCCGACCCGGTTTGCGACCCGATTCGCAACCCGATTTCTGCCAGACAGTCCGCGGTAAAACAGTCATAACTTTTTACTCCGAGATCAGTTGGATGTGAGGTTTTGTGCGTTGGAGACTAGACTCGTAGACCTTCGATTTGGTATTTCGGGGGACTTCTAACTCTTTATATATTGGGAGGAAATCCCTGAGACATTTTACCCAAAGTTTAGAAAATTTATTAAAGGAACTTACGATAATCTTTTGCCGACTTACTTGTCTTCAAAACTTATCATACGACCAAACAAATGGACCCGGCACCGAAATACCGGTCCTGACAAGCCTTAAGTGACTTGGGGCCGCTACAAACAAGCTCTAATAGCACAAGGAAAACATATACGTGGAAATGACCGGAAGGGTCATTACATCATCCACTACTAAAAAGGACTTTCGTCCTCGAAAGTCAAGGTCAAGGGGGTACCTGAAGGCTTAAACAGCTGCGATTACTGGGCCCGCATATCTCTCTAGGTCTCCCAGGTAGCCTCCTCTACTGGACGGTGCCTCCACTGAACCTTAACAACCGGGATCTCTGGAGACCTCAATCTCCTGACATCTCTGGCCAAAATAGCTGCCGGCTCCTCAACAAAGGCTAAACCCTCGCCCAGCTGAACTGAATCCCACTGCAACACATGAGACTCATTTGTGACATACCGACGCAAAATTGAAACATGAAATACAGGATGTATAGCTTAAAACATCAGAGGTAAGGCTAACTGATAGGCAACGCTACCAACCCTCTGAAGAATCTCAAATGGCCCAATGTACCTGGGGCTAAGCCTGCCCCACCTACCAAATCTCATCACGCCCTTCATGGGCGATACACGGAGAAACACCAAGTCACCGACACTAAACTCCAAGGCACGAAGCCTACGATCAGCATAACTCTTCTTCCTGCTCTGAGCTGCCCGAAGTCTGTCCTGAATCGCTCGAACCTGATCTAAGGAATCTCGAAGCAAATCTGTGCTCTGTGGCCTAGATTCAGAACCATCAAACCAACCAATCGGCGATCTGCAACGCCTACCATACAAGGCCTCAAAAAGTGCCATGCCAATGCTCGAATGGAAGCTGTTATTATAAGCAAACTCTGCCAAGGGAACAAACTGATCCCAAGAACCTCCAAAGTCAAGAATACAAGCCCGAAGCATGTCCTCCAGAATCTGAATGGTCCTCTCAGACTGTCCATCTGTCTGAGGGTGAAAAGCGGTACTAAGGTGAACCTCTGTACCCAAATCTCGCTGAATAGCCCTCCAGAACTGAGATGTGAACTGAGTGCCGCGGTCTGAAATAATAAAAGCTGGGACCCCATGCAACTGAACAATCTCACGAAGGTAGATCTGAGCTAACCTCTCTGCCCCATAAGAAGTATGAACCGGCAGGAAATATGCTGACTTAGTCATCCTATCAACAATCACCCATATGGAATCAAACCCATGAGAAGTACGAGGCAAACCAACAACAAAGTCCATATTAATCCCTTCCCACTTCCACTCGGGAATGGGAAGTCGCTGCATCAAACCACCAGGTCTTATGTGCTCGAACTTAACCTGCTGATAGTTCAAGCACCAAGATACGAAATCTGCTATATCCCGCTTCATACCACTCCACCAGTAAAGTTGTCTCAAGTCTCTATACATCTTTGTTGTGCCAGGGTGAATGGAGTATCTAGTACAATGTGCCTCATGAAGTATCAACTGAATCAAATCACTAATCCTCGGAACACAAAGGCGACTATCAAACCTCAGAATCCCATCTGAATCTAGAGTAGCCTGGCTGGTCTCACCCTGAACAACCCAATCACGAAGGTCACACAACTGCTGATCCTCAAACTGACGACTCTGAATCTGATCAATCAAAGTAGAACGAACTTCAATACTGGCGAGAACTCTGCTAGGATCCATCAAGTCAAGCCTAACCAAACGGTTAGCCAAGGACTGGATGTCCAAGGTCAACGGTCGCTCTGAAACTGAAAGAGAAGCTAGGCTACCCATACTCACTGCCTTCCGGCTCAAGGCATCCGCTACCACGTTTGCCTTGCCCGGATGATACAGAATAGTGAAGTTATAGTCCTTCAGTAACTCGACCCATCTCCTCTGTCTTGAATTCAACTCTCGCTGACTCGTGATATACTGAAGACTACGGTGATCAGTGAAGATCTCACAGTGAACCCCATATAGGTAATGCCTCCAGATCTTAAGCGCGAAAACTACCGCCGCCAACTCTAAGTCATGAGTGGGGTAGTTGCGCTCGTGAACCTTCAGCTGCCTCGATGCATATGCTACTACTCGACCCTGCTGCATCAACACACAACCAATACCAACCCCAGAAGCATCACAATACACGGAGAAGCTCTGACCCTCAACCGGCCAAGTCAAAACTGGAGCTGAAGTCAATAAGGCCTTATGCCTCTGGAAGCTATCCTCACACTGATCCGACCACTGAAATGGGACATCCTTCCTAGTCAGCATAGTCAAGGGTGATGCTATGGAGGAAAATCCCTCAACGAATCGTCTGTAGTAACCTGCTAACCCAAAAAACTTGCTGACCTCAGTAGCAGTAGTAAGTCTAGGCCAATCACAAACCGCAGAAATCTTTCCCGGGTTAACCCTAATCCCATCCTTAGACACCACGTGCCCTAGGAATGCAACTGACTCAAGCCAAAACTCACACTTTGAGAACTTGGCATAAAGCCGATGATCTCTCAAAGTCTGGAGTATAACCCTCAAGTGTTGCTCATGCTCATCTCTACTATGCGAGTATACCAAGATGTCGTCTATAAAAACTATCACAAATGAATCCAAATACAGGCCAAGAACC